>VRLP01005703.1:0-34424 GCA_009660295.1 Lophius piscatorius
ATATATATATATAAATATAAATATATATATATATATATATATATATATATAAATATATATATATAAATATATATATATATATATATATATATAAATAAATATATATATATATATATAAATAAATATATATATATATATATATAAATAAATATATATATAAATAAATATATATAAATAAATATATATATATATATAATATGACTTCAATGTGAAGTCATAGCAGCCCAATAATGCCAGGTTACAGTCTGGTTGAGTGTGGGTATCAGTTAAAATATATCATGCCAGAATTTACTTGATACTGAACAATGCGGAAAAATTAGTGTGATAATGTCCCTCAGCTGTACGACATCAATCACACGTGGAGAAGACTGAGTTGGTTATCTTATTGTGTTTAGTTTTGGAATAGTGCAGTATGTGTAGTTTTAACGTAAATAACCTTGGTCTACAGTTAGAACAGCTCTGTAAACTGAACAAGCCCTCCCGCAAAAAGCTCAACAACAACAACCAGTTCTTCTGCCATGGCATCCCTGAGATGACTGACATCCACTGGTACCGCAATGGCAGAGACAAAACAGGAAATTAACTGTTCACAGTTTGGCTGGGAAGAAAAATAGATCATCGTGAGATCTTGGGAAACCTCCTGTACAAATCGTTGGACTTGAAGGTCGTGATACAAATTTGATGTTTGGAGCTGAAAGAATGAGACAAAATTATTATCTATGTTAAAATTTTCAATAAAGCACAGACCCATTTCTCTTCAGTCGAAAAAAACACTGTCCATCAGAACTGTTTTTAACAAATTATTTTTTTCCTAAGAGTTCTCAGGATAAATTTATTTTTTGTTTGATTCAAAATGAAATCCCCAAAAACAGAAAAAATCCATTGTCGATTAAAGGTAAAATGAATAATAATAATTGATACATTATGGATTCCGAGGGAATTTCAGTTCTCTGCATTTGGCCCATCCTTGAGGGAGAAGTGGGCAGGTACTGTGAAGTGCCTGGCAATAAAAATGAAGATACGCTTCAAGAATTTGCCTGTCAGTGGCAGGTATTGAACTCGTGGCGAGAATGTGAAGTTGAAGTTGATCAAAGATCATTCATATATTAAGTCGACAGCCGTAACATGCTGCCAATAAGGGGTGTGTTGGCAGCATCCCGTTGACAAGGTAGTCGAATCATATTATGCTCTATTTTCTGTAACGGACTCCTTTTATGTCTAATATGATTGCGATGTAAGGAACAATGGTGTATTAGATCATTTAAAGGTAAAATAAGAAACAATTATTGAGTCAGGGCAGAAGGGGTAGGTGACAAACTCACCAAAAAATATGACCTCATATGCTCTGACATTAATGTCAAGAACAGAAAGAGTCTCGGACAAGGAGGCAGACACTCTCGCTACATTAATTTGTTTCAGATGTCTGAAGGTAGACATCTGAAGCCTTAGTAACAGATCCTTGAAGTCCTTGATGTTGTGGGGTGGGGCTTCCATGGATCGGATTTGTCAAAAAAAATCCCACAGATGTTGGATTAGATTGAGGTAGTGGGGATTTTGGAGGCCAAGTTAACCCCTTGAGCTCATTGTGATGTTTCTCAAACCATTACCGGGAGCATTACCCTGCTCAGAGAGGCTCCTACCATTAGGGAACACTGTTGCCATGAACCGGGTTATGGAACAATGTTTAGGTAGGTGGTATTTGTCAAAGCAAGAACTAAAGATTCCAAGCAGTACATTTACCAAAGATACCCTGGACGTCCGCATCTACAGGAAAACGTGATTAATCAAACCAAGTCACCTTCCTCCATCACTCTGTGATCTAGTTTTGATACTGATGTGGCAATTGTAAGTCCTTTCATCCATGGACAGGGGTCAGCATGGTCACTCTCCCAAGTATTCAGGTACGCAGTGCTGAAGCGAAGCTGTGATGTCCATTTGTGTTCTGACACCTTTCTGTCAGAAACAGCATTACATTTTTCAGCAATTTGTGCCACAGTAGCTCTTCTGTGCGATCAGACAACAAGGGCTAGCTTTTACTGTCCACAAGTATCAAAGAGGATACCCATTTGTCCCTCCTTAGACCTTTTTGGTAAGTACTAACCCCGGCAGCCAACTACCAACAAGTCATGTATTTCCAGAGGTTCTACACTGGCTGGGTTGGTGGCCATCACCATTTTGAAGCTTGTCCATTTTTCCTGATTTAAATTTCCGGACTATATATTCACTTGCTGCTTAATATATTCCACCCACTGACAGGTAACCATGGTAACTTCATAATAATAATAATAATAATACATTTAATTTATAACGCACTTTACATTTGGATCAAATCTCAAAGTGCTAGCAGATAAAAGCATCAATAAAAAATAAAATAACTATATAAAAAAAATTATCAAATAATGCACTTCACCTGTCAGTGGTAAGAATTTTATTGTTAATCTGTGTATGCCTATGAGAAGCAGTGACTCTTCACATTTAAGGAGTTGCAACTAACAAATGTTTGGCAATTCCTGTTTGAAAATGAGGTGATTATTTCATTATCTTAGTAGTTTCTGTTAACTGATGAATGAATTGGCGTATCAGGTCACTTCTACAAAAAGCAACTACCCACAATGTAGTTGTAGTTGTAGTGTTAACTGCAGCAGAGCAAACTCAGCTATTAGGTCATGTCACATGATTATTCTGTGCAGTCAGTAAGTATGTGTATTTTAAGATGTTTTTTGTGCAAGGGTGGTGGGCCTAGACTGCGGCGGTATGGACTACAAAGTCCTTTAGAAGGAAATTTGAAACAGACTTTTGCTGTAACATAACTTGATACTTCACCTGTGCTGTTACTTTTATAAAATTACCCTAACTAGTCCCAATACTATAATACTTTTGGCGGAAGATAGATAGCTTACTTATAAACTTCATATCTAGTTGTTCAACCTTTAGCAGCAACTACTGCAACCAAAGCCTTCTGATAACTGGAGTCCAGTCCCTGACTTCACTTCATTGGAATTCTGGCCCACTCTTCTCTGCAGACCTGCTTTAGTGCACATTGGAGGGTTTGTGAGCATGAACTGATCTTTTCAGGTCCCACCACAACACCTAGATTGGATCCAGGCCCAGACTTTGACTAGACCACTCCTGAACTCAAATGTTATTCCTTCTGATCCATTCACAGGGGGACATGATTATGCGCTAAGAATCATCATCTCACTGCATGACCTAGTGGTTCATTAGCTGCAACTCAGAGTGATGACCTGAAATTCTCAGACTTTATTTTCTGGTAGAGGGCAGAATTCAGTAGTTTCCCTCAATTATTTTGAGTCATCTTGGTTCCGAAGCAACAAAGTATCTCCACCATACTCCACTTCGACCTGTATGTTTGACCGTAGGTCTAACGTTCTTTAAGTGGTATGATGAGTTTGGTTTATATAAGATATAACGGGACCCATGTCTTCAAGTAGTTCAACTATCCACTCATCATTCCATAGACTAACCCAAGAAGCTCTCAGGATGTGTTGTGGGAAAATTCAGACCAGCCTTAATGTTCCTCTGCGTTTCTCCTTAGAACTCTCCCATGATGCTATCTTTGCCTATTGTCTCTGGAATAGTAGAGCCATGAACTCATCTCACATTTTTTGAAGTGAGAGATGTCGGCAGTTCCTTGGAGGTTCTGTTTTAACTTATTGAATGAGCCTTCATCGTTATCTCTTGGAGGAATTTGGGAGGTTTTGAAGGTTCCTTATTTTCCATTTTTAGATAATGTGACTCATTGTGGATCTGTAGAGTCGCTGAACATAAAAAGAAATACTGTGTAATTCTTGCCAGACTGATGGATTTCAATCACCCTCTGGAATTTCTTTTTATTTTTGGCATAGTATGCTACTGGTGAGACCAACCAGCCAACTTCCTGTTCCTGAAAATGGTCCATTGAAGTGGTGTTGTGATTGAACAGGTCTGGTAGTGATCAGGTTTGGGTGGGTCTGGTCCAACTGATGAACTGAACTTGCTGCTAATAGCGGAAAAGCCTTATTTTATCCGAATATAACCTAAATTACATTATATATTTTTACAAGATAGTTTTCATGGCCGACAAAAAGTGAAAAGGTACAGAGAACGAGCACCAGCTTTTCAACCACCAATTGTCAAATAGCTCAAAATGGTATAAAAAGTTCAGCATTCATAACTGGAAAGAGGTTCTCGTTTTTGCTTTGCTGTTGAACATGTGATACTAAAATCAGCCTTACATATTGTGAGTAACATATTAATGATATGCTTTTCTTTACTTCCTCTTTCAAAAAGTTATTTTCCATCGATTGGTTTTTACATACATGATGTTTCCTGTTGAGGTGTAGATGTTGGTGTGTGGATGAAAAGGGTAATACTAATGAAATAGTTAACAAACTATGACGGAATGGCTTGTGGTATTGATTGTTTCTCCGCCTTACCTCAATAATGGCTCCATAAGCACAAATAAAATCATTTAACACACTGAATTAAAAAATTTTAATCCAAAAAATTGGTATGTTCCCAAAGTGATTTTCCCTTTTATTAAGACCTAAGCTTAGGGTCCTTGTAACCGTGCAAGGACCCTGTTGAAATGCTATTGATTATTATTATTTTTCCACCAAATGTACCGCCTTCTTGTGGGCTCTGCCATGCTCGAGAAGTCATGAAACTTTGCACTTGTGGCAAAAATCTAAGAATGTAATGGTTCAGCCAAGGGGGTTACAAAATGGACCCACAGTGCCCCTAGAAAAGTTCAGAGAAACATCCCCCGGCACCTGCTTCATACTTAAGTATGAGATTTGGTATGCATGTTTATCATATGAAGATCAACCATTAACTTTCTTGGTGGTATGACATAAACCTAATGGGGAATCGGAAATTTGGAATGAAAGATCAAATTTTTGGTCGTTTTTCCAAAATTTTCAGGTGTTTTGCTTTTATGACTCCTCACATCTAATGGATGCCCCATGCTAAGCCTTAGCTAACACTTCTTGCAACTTTTAATTAATCAAATCTAATGTGGTTTTCATTTAATAAAAAAAACAGAAAAACGTTGCCTGAATAGTTTCAAAACAAAGCTTGTTTTGAGATCAAATCTTGCTGGGTCCTCTCTGGTCTACAGCAAAAGAATCTGATAAAGTCAATCCATGTAAGTTTGTGTCTTGTGGTCAACTCTGTCTCAAAAAACTATTTTAAATTAATGATGAAATATCCTCTTAAACCAGCTACATAAACAGTACATTTCTGAAGTGAAGGAGACTATCCCAGTCGATGATCACAAGGTGGGGCACAGCCGGGACAAGTCACAACTTCACCACAGGGACAACACAGAGACAGGCAACCACTAATACTCGCAGCCATACAGATTGGGGTCAATGTGATAGCAGAGTCACCAATTCACCTGTAGTGAATACCATTGTATCCATAAAAAGGTGAAGGGAACATCATTGATTATCTTGTTACAATGGAATGTCTCAGTGGGTGTTAAATCTTGTGCCAGAACACATAGGGCATCAAAGCCTGCTTCATTTGGTGCCGCAGAGCCACAGACGCCTGTTCACTGTGTCCAATTCTGATATAGCATCAAAGAATTGGACAAATCAACACATCAAATTCAGGATAAAGTGGCAGGTTGATACATCCCACCCACTGACAGGTGTCATGGTAACGTGATAATCAATGTTATTCCGCCTTCACCTGTTCTAATGTTATGGCTAATTGCTGTAGATACATGTGTTGATGTGAGTGGGAGAACACAGGTAAAAAGAGAATGATGTACTTACTTTTTTCAGCGGCACAGTGCTTCTGAACCAGTTATAGTCAGGAGACACTTTAATCTCCTCCATCTGAGAACACACGCTGACGCGTTTAAACAAAGAAAATGAACACCACCACCTACGCTTTTTTTAATTCACTGATGTAGTTGTTAAAAGTAACAGACATGACATGTTTACATTAGCTTTACCTGCTAGTCAGATGGGAGCGCGTGACTGCTAACGCTAGTTATGTTTAGAGCTAAATGGTCAAATATTTACATTAAAATTATATTATTAACGGGTAATATTATCGTGTTTGTTGTCCCCTTTAATCCAGTTGTTGGAGACGTTCATCCATATCTCGCTAGCATTTTCTCTGCCTGACTGATGGTCATATGACACCGATTTCAAACACTTCCGCAAAGCTTCTTCCACAGCCCAATGTTGCATTCATAGACATCGGGATTTTACAAACTCAAACATTTTTTAAATAACTTTTCGATCAAATTTTTTTTTTACACGCTTATAAAATCTGAAAACGTACATAAAGGCCAAATGAATCTACGTGTTTTAACAAAGATCATTCAAACATCTACTTCAGTCAAAGTTCGCAACCCATGATACGAATTTCCGCGCTTTAAACCGACCAAAAATTTCAATTTCCACTTGGTCAATCATTTCACCAATTATTCTGAATGTTCTGAATACAACAATACATCGGTTCTCCACATCAATCATCTATCTATTAGTCTAAACATATTTGTATTCTAGAGTAGTTTATTATATACATATATATTTTATAAATAACGCGATTCTATGTTTTACAAATGGAGAGTGGGAGGATGTCTCAAGAATGGAGGAAAAGTGCACTAGTGCTGATTCTCAAGAACAAGATTGACGTGCAGAGCTGTGGCAGATATAAAAGTATAAAGCTGATGAGCCACACGATGAAGATCTGGGAAAGAGCAGTGGAAGTAGTGAAGTAGTGGAAGCTACGTTAAGAAAAGAAGTGACAATTTGTGATTTAACAATTTTGCTTCATACCAAGAAAGCGCACCACAGATGTTTTCTGTAAAACATCGCATCTGTAAGGTCTAACAGTATAGAGAGGGCCAGAAGGTCTTTAGGTGTCTTTGTGGATGGAGTGCTGATGGAGGAATTGTGGTACTGCATGAGGAAGTTGTGAGTAACAGAGAAGTTTGGTAATGGTTCAGGATATGGTGTGCAGTGGGGGTTGATGGATGGGTTCAAGATGGAGGTGGTACTGCCCTAAGGATCAGTTCTGAGCCCCATTTTGTTTGCTATGACGATTGATCGACAGGCTGACAGATAAGGTCAGACAGGAGTCCCTGCATGGTCTATCATGTGGAAGAAATTTTGATCTGTAGTGACAGTAGAGATAAGGTGGAAGAAAATTTCAAGAGGTGGAGTTGTACGCTGGACAGAAGAAGAATGATGGTAATTCACAGAAAGACAGAATGTGCAGGAAAGAGTGAATGGATATGTGTCACGATTTATCTGTGACCGAAGAGTACCGGCGAGAGTGAAGGGAAAGGTTTACAAGACAGTAGTGAAACCGGCTCTGCTGTAAAGTTAAGGGATGCTGACACTGACGAGATGAGGATCGACAGGCTCAGAAACAAGCAATGTTTAACTAACAGGTTAATGTTTTGGAGAAAAAATTAGAAAGGCCAGATCTAGATGATTAAGGCACTTGAAATGGAGGTTTTGTGCATATATTGGTAGAAGGATGCTGGAGACATTGCTGCCAGGCAAGAGAAAAAGGGAGAAGACCGGAGAGGAGGTTTTCTGGATGTGGTGAGAGAGGACATGCAGATGGTTGGTGTGACAGAGGAAATACAGAAGACAGGGCAAGATGAAAACAGATTATCCACTGTGGGGAACAATGAAGGGTACAGAAGAAAGAAGATTGACACTTGATTTAGTAAGTCCTCCCAATTGATAACCTGAACACACGTATAGAAATTGTGAATATCAGAATTACTGACTTTACTTGAATTCATTACATTAACAAAATATTTTTATTCATTATTTTACTGTGAAGGATCGGAACCCCGACAAAGAGGTGTCACAATCCAGTGTACTTCTAGTGCCGGTCCCAAATCCGGATAAAAGGGGGAGGAATGCGTCAGCAAGGGCATCCATCCAGGGCAATGCCAAATTCTTGTGCCAAATCCATATGCAGAACAGAAAACTGATACCAAACCGCATCAGCTGGGGCCAGGGATAACAAATTCGGTCATTGGTATAGATAGCCAGCACGTTACCGACCTATGGATGGAAACGGGTGAGGCGAACCTGAAAGGCTTTAACCGAAAGACGAAAAAAAAGGAGTTCTGGATTGGCCCGCCTACCCCAGAATCTCATTGGCTTATCTGGACATTGCTACGCTTGACACTAACCAATCATGATTCCTCATGCCTAAACTTCACCAATCAACCAACGACTGTGATAAATACTAGCCAGTCAAGCACAGAGAAGGGCGGGTCATCCTTCACTTTCCTAAAGCCGTAGCAAAATGAGAGAGGGGCGGAAATCGAATTCATTAGAAAAAAAGAAAATAGATTATTGGTCATCTGAATGCAGTTTTACATTTTCTGTTGACAAAACACATACAATGTTCTTTCCCAAGGAAAATAATAAGAACTGATATAAAACTAAAATTGTATAATCAGGAAGTACAAACTTGAATATATAGGGAGACAGTTTGAAGGGAATCTTTCATTGACTTTACATATGAAGTAATGGGCAGATGCAAGGTGTTTGGTCGAAAGCAAATGGGAAGCAATCTATATCTAAGGCAGGACTACTGATGTAATTGAAATAATCACTTAATTTATATACACAAGACTGAATATCATCATATGCAAGCGCATTGCATTCACCAAAGAAAAAAGAACAAGCACAGCTGCTGGGTAACACTGAAGGGTCAGGGTTCAAATGTGGGTCTTAGAACTCTCTGTTTGGAGATTGCATGTTTTCCCCACGTTTGAAATGGTTCCCTCCAGCTTCTTCCTACAATCCATAAACAGAATTATTAGGATTGTTTTTCTCTTTGTCATGAACAGCTGAATTTTCCAGAATGCACCTTGCCCCACTAGGATATTCTCCATGCCTCCTGATAACCTGCACTGGATAGGAAATTAAAGAAAATGTCAGGAAAGATAATTTTTCAGACAAAAGGCAAAATATAACTTTTTTGATGGAGGTGAACATTCATATGTTCTGTGAAAAAACAGTAGATGGCAGCAGTATGCCATTGTAGAATCAATTCAGCACCATCCAAAGAAAAATAGGCAACAGCTTGTTTATTGTAGTAGTTACCGATGTGAGGGCACACCATTTTATTTTTCACACTCAAATACGTGTATTAACCATAGGATCATGGAAATTATGGTAATTGATTTGCTTATTTAAGAAACAAATCAATTTGATCATGAAAGTGGGCTAAGATTGGAACCCTTGAAGCCGAAGGGTCAAAGCCTTTGACAGGGCATATATTATTTTAGGAGGCAGAGTAGTCATCCCCCAATAAACCCTGCTCTTCAGGGATGGGTCACATAATTTCACAATGTTGTACTGTTTGACTCTAAGTGATAATAAATCGTATGCAATATTATTATTATCATTTTTTGAAAACATCATTACTGTTTCATGTCCAATTATTCATCATGATATATTAACCTACACTGAGGCCTAAACTATAAAAAGAGAATTGTTGAGAGTGATAATTAATAATTGATACTTGATTTATCCCGAGGGAAATTCAGTTCCCCTGCATTTGATCCATCCCTGAGGTAGCACTGGGCAGCTCCCGCGAAGCAATCCGAGGGGAATATTGGGTTCAGGATCTTGCTCAAGGACAAACTACCTTCCAATCCTCTGCTTTGGAGACGGACACTCTACCCACTGAGCTATAGCCAACCCCCGAATGAACAGGTAATTTACTATTCAATCAAGTAATTTGAGTAAGTCTAATTTATTAATTTAATTTTCTTTTTAAAAGTATGTTACCAGTTGAAGATTTTGAAGTCTATCATCAATTATCTTAATACTGTGTACTGTACACATTAATGCAGCAGTAACAGTAATCCAAAATCATCCTATATAATAATAATACACTGAAATAGGTGTACCCTATCTTACTGCACAATTTGAATTTTTAACTGTGATACTTAATACATTTTACTGATAATATTTCCTTCTACTGAAATAGGATTCGATAGCCTGACATTCACTTGGAGTGGAGTATTTACATCTGTGGTCACTGGCTGACGACCCTGCGGCGGCCCTCAAGGCACCCTTAGAGGTGCTGCAGGCAGCAATGTCTAGCAGGTAGTAACACCCAACCAAATTTTCAACTAAGAGCGTGGTATCAGCAATGTTACTGAAGTAAAGGATCTGATTACTTCATCCACCACCACTCTTCATCCTGTCCTGCACACCTTGCTCTCGGTCATTGTACCTAAAGTGTGTGGAGCGGGGGGGTTTTGCCTCCCGTGTACACAGATCACTGCTCTCCTCCTGCATTGAGCTGCATATACAACAAGACTCAAACATTGTCTGGGTGTTTTATCTCTTGGGTGATGCAGGTTTGTGCTGCTGAAGTGCATTGGAGTAATCAGAATTCAGTCTCAACTTTATACTGAATAAATGTTCTGTTAAATTGACTTAATTTCATTATGTCAAGTGGTTACACAGAATACATACCTAAATTTAGATATAGTTTTGAGTTTACCTTTATTTTAAAATTGAGTTCACTGATCATTTTTTAGTTAATTTGAAACTCGATTCATAAAGGAGCCTCTATTTACAGTCACCAATTCACCTTTATTGCATGTTTTTGGACTGTGGAAGGGAGCCAGATTAGCCGGAGAGAGTCTGCACAAACACAAGAAGCACACATAAAGGCTCAGGAGGTGACTAGGCTAACCACCACTCCATCACGCTGCCAAACAACAGTAACAAAGTTACAGCATGTAAACTGGGCGTGTTTTTTTCCTCATTACTTGTGTAAATAGTAATGAGAAAACACCACCAGACACAACACATAACCCGTTAACCCTTCACATCCTACCTAGTTGTCTATGTGTTATTTATGCTGTGTTACTTTTTGTTTTTGTCTTGTATTGCACGCATACTTTGACCATTAAAAAAAACAAAACAAAAATCACAAATTATGACAAGTGCAAAAGAAAGATGACAGTTATCCTTCAGGAAAAGGGTGGAGTTATCAGCCTGTTGGCTGACGATGACTTCCCTTTCTATAATTGACATACCTTTCAAATTACTATATTTAATCTGATTAGGTAATGATCCGGCTTTGATATCAGTTTTGTTTTGTGCATTTGGATTTGTTATAGTTTTTATGCACGATGCCCTTCCTGATGCAACCCGCCCCATTTATCCGTGCTTGGGACCGGCACAAGATGTAGACTGGCTTCTGACCCCTTACTGGCTGGATTCCTCATAAATCCAGACTATGTTTCACCAATAATATAATTTAAGACAATCTCTATGTGCGTAGCAAAATTAAATTAAATTAAATTAAAAAAAATTATTTACTAGTATGTTACAAAATAGACATTACAGAATAAAAATAAGGGCATCTATAACAGATTCTTGTTATCAATTACTACATTTGGCATATCATCATATTACATAATCTTATGCTTATATACTATACAGATTCTATATAAGGTATATACATTGAACAAATTAGATAATAACTGGTCATAAAGGTAAATTAAACAATGGAAAAGGAAAAAGGACACGGCATTACTTTTCTCCAAAGAATTCTAATATCAGGTTAGACGTATGGATGAATTATTTGTTTTCTAGCTTTTGAAAAATGTTGGAGTATATAATATATATATATATATATATATACATATATATATAATATATATATATATAAGTGCGTTATAAATTAAATGTATTATTATTATTATTATTATTATTATTATTATATCACAAATTCAGACATAAATAACTCAAAGGATGGGCGAGACTTGGGTGAATTTGGTGTCGTGAATAATACATTTTCCTATTAAAATTATTAGATTGACAATATGTTTTGATTATGGAATTTTAT
This sequence comes from Lophius piscatorius, assembly GCA_009660295.1. Lineage (NCBI taxonomy): Eukaryota > Metazoa > Chordata > Actinopteri > Lophiiformes > Lophiidae > Lophius > Lophius piscatorius. The sequence continues at coordinate 11,869 of VRLP01005703.1, forward strand.
GTTCGTAATACAATAATATGTCTTTGGCTTCTAACACAATCATGTATTTACGGTTGTTGACAATATTTTTTTCCCCCAGAACTTTGAAGAGAGCTCACATTGATAGAATAAATGTATATTCGTTTCCTCCTCTTTTTTTTTTACAGGATCTCGTGACCTTATCATTAGTTGGTTTAGTTGCACGGTAGATGACGACATCAGGTTCAGGTGATTTACCTTTCCTCACACATGCGCACACGCGCTCCTGAAGAAGCGGCGGTGGTGAGGAGATATGCGGAAGTGGAGCGTGGAGACTAATTATTAATGAGCCAAATATTGCTGGATTGATGGAGATGAGAGAGTGAGGTTTACTGAGCTGCAGGAGGGAGCATGAGTTTCCTGATCAGAGCAACACCACCAGAGAAACAACAACCACCAACATGTTTGTCAAGAGTGCCGAGGTAAACACACACGCACACACACACACAGACACACCGAGAGACCGATGTGAGCATTATGGGATAGACCGCTGTCAACTATGACACCAATGTGTTAATGATTGGATTAACTGTCAAATAACTTATGACCTGAGATCTGAACGACAAACAGGTGTGTTCAGTGATTAACATTTACTCGATCAGTATAGAGTAGTGACAGCAACTAAAATCATTGACTCAAGTATGACTCCAGTCAATTCATGTATACATTCACTATGAAATAACTAGTTAACAGAGCTTTTATCACCAATCAGTACGTAAGCAGCAAACAATCTCTGGCTGTTTCACTGTGTATACCTGGACTATTTCCGGTGTGACCCTGGACTATCTCTGGTGTGAACCTGGACTTTTTCACTGTATGAACAGGGATCTTTGTCATTATACAAAACATTCTAGTTGTAGTTGAAAAATAATAATGTTAACAGTAATAATTTGTTAAAAAATATTATTTATCAACAATTAAAATGTCATTATGATAATTATAATTTAATAATACATTTAATCATAAATTAATGTGCACTTTTCTTTGACTTACATAGTGAATCATTCCTCATTATTGAAAATAAATTCCAAGTTGCTTGGACTGTTCATTATTTAGCATAGAATTTCAGCCCTCAGGCTGATACTATATCTCCACCAACTAAAGGTGAACAAGAAACATGAAAGTCCTGCGCTGTGATGTTGGTGTAGTCTTAGATGAATGGGTCCCTAGACTCAGTTGGTCTGAGTGGAACTTGTGAGGCACTGAGAGCATTCCGAGCCACACCCATTAGTTAAGGGTCATGGCAGTTGATGGGGGGTCCAACTGATCCAGAGACTAACTTCATTTACCTATTACTAATCTGACTGTCCATGCGCTGATGGTGTTAAACAGTGTCGATGGAAAGAAGCGGAAGCTAAAAGACAAGAGATGTTGAGCCTGTCAGCATGCCTGGACCTGCCGCTGCTTTCTGTCTGTATGTCATTCTGCAGGTCCAGACAAAGAAAAAGCCGACCCAGATCATGTTAGATAATTGACTTCAAGTTGTCTGAACAAGCTAAGCGCTGGTTTAGATATGATTTACCAGTATATTTAATCTATATTTAGAAGATATATTATTCAATAATTTTACAGCTGTTTACAAATCAGCCATAACATTATAACCACCTACATGCTATTGTGTCGGCCCCCTTGTTGACAAAAAAACATATCTGACCCATTGAGACATGGACTCAATCAGATATCTGAAGGTATACTGTATCTGGCCCCAAGTCCATAAGTCCTGTGAGTTGTGAGGTTGGCCCTCCAAGGGTCAGACTTGTTTGTCCAGCCCATCCCATAGATGCTGGACTGGAAGGAGATCAGGAGAATTTACAGCCCAAGTCAACACCTTGAACTGGTTGTTGTGTTCTTAAAACTATTCCTGAACCATATCCACAGTGTGGCAGGGAGTATTAACCTGCTGAAAGAGGCCAGTGCCACTAGAAAATACTGTTTCCATGAAGGGGGGCACTGTTCTGCAGTTCAGGTAGGTGGTACGAGTCAAAGTAAAATTCTCATGAATGGCAGGGTCCAACTGTTCCCAGCAGAACATTTCTCAAAGCGTCACACTGCCTCCACTTGCCTGCCTACCTCTCATAGAACACCGTGGTTCCATCATTTAAGGGAAGCAGATACACCCGAACAGCCACGGGATGTAAAAGAAAATGTAATTCATCAGACCAGGTCACCTTCTATCATGGCTATGCAGTCCAGTTCTGATGCTGACCTGCCCGTTGTGGGTGCTTTCATCAGTGGACAGGGGTCAGCATGGTCCCTCTGAGCTGTCAGTGGGTATTCAGTGTTGTGTTGTTAATTTATTTACTCTTTATTTACTTTGCAAAATGGATTTCAACTTATAAACATGTAGAGTATCAGAACAGCTGAATAGAGAAGAAGTGAAAGGGTTCAAGTTTCACCAGCAATAAATAGAAGGGCAGGAAAGGAGGCGTAAATCTATGCTTATCAGACCCATCACAGAATTCCTTAGGGACATACAGGCCTTGTCCTTACCTTGAACTCTCATCTGTGAGAGGCTTAAACAAGAAACTGAAAAGAAACTAACACTGCAGGTCTGGAGATACTCTCACCCAGTCTTCTAACCATCACAATTTGGCCCCTAGTCTAAGTCACTCAGATTCTTACTCTTGTCCATTTATTCTTGCTTCTAACAAACAAACAAAATGTTCACTGGCCGCCTGATGTCACCGTCATTCAGCCCACCACAATGACTCAGTGATTGACTCACCAATGCAAGCATAAAAGCTCTGCCCTCAACCCCGACCAGTTGCAACACTGGTCTCGTGATCTTAATTTGTAGACGTCTCAGAAGTGAAGTGAAACTCCTGGTGACTTTTTGAATACCAGGTAATAGCTTCTGCATGTCCAAAACTTAGCTGTCATTTTTCTTAGTTATGACTCATCTTATTTGAAAAAGGTTGAAAAAAGATACATGGCTACCGAAGTCAAACTGAGTCATTGTCCTTATAATTGTCTTTAAGCTTTTGTCTCTAAGCTTATAAATATAAGCGTATATCTTCATCTCTGTGTTTATATCTTTAAAGCAAGACACTGCGACTTTAGCTGTACACAGTAACACTGCAACTTAAAATTATTATGGGTTTCTACTAAAAGCAACATTAGCATAATTTCAGCACATTTCTAGCAATGTTTTGACCTAAAGTTTAAGTTTATTTACTTAAGGTCCTGTTATAGCTGGTGTAATGCAAACAAAGCATCCAAATGAAAGATTATTAAACCTGTGGTCAAACATGGCGGTGGCAGTGGAATGTTGTGGAGATGCTATGCTGCTGCAGGACCAGGAGCCTCATCTGTATATGCTGTGTACACACAAAAGAAGGTGTACGCCGTTTTCAACGCTATTCTTGGGATTTCTATGCAAACTGCGAGCCAGGCATTCACACAGAAACTGGAGAAATGGGGAAACTATGACTAGGATGACATAAGGATTAAATGAGAAACAGTGTAAAATGAATACCGGTGCTGATCCCGAGCCCGGATAAATGGGCAGGGTTGCACATCTATAGCCTTTAGCAAACCAATATTTGCAACACGAAAACTGTTACCAGACCGGATCCTTAGGGTACACGATACAAGCGATAACTATGGATGGAAACAGATGATCCAAAGTGACACAGTGTCCTTCTTATAAGGTGGCTTTAGCTCAGTGGGTAGCGCAGTCGTCCCTCAATCGGGAGACCAAGGACCACGCCCAGCCCCTGACACAACATGCCATCTTCCTTGAGCCTGGGTCAAATGCAGAGATTAATTTCATGACAGTATGTACTGTTTAATATGTGATAAATCAAGTAAAGATCATTATTATTATTATAATTCTTCAATGGCGCCAAATCAGGCACTGATGGAGGATGTGGAGAATGTTAAATTTGTCAGTAATTTCATTGATGAAGGCGACTCTGTCCCTTTGTAGGTGCAAAATAAAGCTTGTGAGGCCGCTGTTGAACTATTGGGGTCATCCTGTACATGCAAGAACCATCGACCCATCTGGCATATGTAGCAACAAGAAATTCCAATCGCAATGTGAATTAAGTCCTAATGGGTGTGTGAATAGCATCCTAGTTTTAGTACATTCATGTTTTTGTATGCTCAACAACATTTGAATGTATTTGGTTCTCATTTAAAACAAAGAAATACAAATACCCCAATTAGTTTTCATTATGGAAAATATGAAAAAACAGGTCCAACCTGCGGCTCAATCAGTCTCTATGTGGTGCAATCTGTTTGTTTTTCATGCACGGAATTCGGGTAACTTCTTATTTTTATCTCTGCTAAAGCCCAGAAATCATGGACACTTTGAAATCTTTGTCAGCCTGTCAGTCTGACCGTCCACCGACACTTCCTGCCACTCTTAAGTCCTCCAATCAGAACGTTGTTATTTTTTTCCATTTCTCTCCAATCTTCAATTTCACATTGTGTGAAGTTTTTTTTTTTAAGTCTTGTGACCTCATTACCACCAAAAAGAACTAGGTGCTGGTTCTGGGCTGGCGCTAGGCCTGGTTCGCAATGGGTTCAACAAAAGCACCAGTTTGGGTTCTCACAGGCTAGAGGGCCACGTCATTTCCACACTGTGTCACCGTCTTTGTAACATGATTAGACAGCTGTTTTAAAGTCAACAACCACCGATGCTTTACTTCATGTCCACCATTAAGCTCTTCTTTATATAATTAGTTTTTCAATTATTTTGGAAGAATTGAAAAAGGCATGTTAAACATGAACAAAAATTTTTGATTTGCGACGATAAATCTGCCCCAATACCCCAATGTTAGTGGTTGCTTGTAACTCAGCTTGCTTTTGGTTCCTTTAAGCACCCATTTTTAGGGGGCACATCCAGTTCTACCGCAATGGAAAAGCTAAAAACTGGCTCCAATTCAGGCATTGGCCCAGACCTGGCCCAGGAACCACTTCGATGGGAATGGGGCAACTTTTAATCTTTCTCTATGACTGATGTCATTAGTCATTAGTCATTAATACTAATTAGAAGCATTCCACTGACTTTTCATGGGCAGTTGTTGGTGTTGCATGAAGCCAACACTCAATGTGATTTTTAAAGGGAAACTAAGAGCACGCTCTATTTTTTTAAAAATTGGAATATTTTTATGTGCACATCATGTGTTTGTCTACATGCCACCTGCTCACACAAATCCTACGCACAGTTTTATAAATGAGGCCCCAGAACGACTCGCCTTTATTGAGAGAAACATGTATTTCTGTCCATTCAACAAAACGCACATTATAGATTTGACACATCCTCCTTCATTGGTGCAAACGTGCTTTAGTTTTACAACATGTTATAGTTACAAGAGGGCTTTATCTGATTATCATTAAAACACCTGAAAAGTATAAATGCTATTAGGATAATCTCATTCCAGTAAAGTAGTATAAGGACATTTCTGCACTTCTATTATTCCCATTTATGTTTATGACCCGTCACACAGGCCCAGTTGGTATTTGATAACCTTTTTCATTCTGCACAGCATTCAGCACACTGCCTGACGTGTTCTACATCTACTTATTATTTTGATTACGGTTTTTACATATTGCTTTTACTTTTCACCATTTTTTCCTGTGTATATAGTATAATAATGTTGACAGTTCAAATGCTGATTACTTAATTTGTACAAGTATGGGGGGCTATCCGTTTAAGTAACAATTCTCAAACAATTTTGAAAAAAATCTCATAAGAAATTGGGAAATAGCTCAATGAGCTTAATGTACAGGCTCCTTTATAAAACATCAAATTCATCAAGTTATATGCCCCAAAAGAAATAATTTCTTATACCACTAGACAGTAAGTTGCTAATGCTCCATTGTGCCTCGTCGAATCTGCCCTAATCTTCAGATGTTTTTCTACTACTACTGCAGTTACGTCAGTAGTTCAACATCTACTGTTATTAATATTACTACTATAACTCAAGGATTCCTACAAAGAACAGGTCCAGGTTCATACAGTGAAACAGTCCGGGTTCATACAGGTACTACATTCTCACAGGAACAGACATTTCTCTTCATTTATTTCTTTACTTATTACTTACTTACACAGACTTTGGACTTGTAAATTCAGTTTTAATGCTTATCATTTCTATTTTTGTTGGTGTGTGTGTTTGTGTGTCATAGGAAAACATTGAGCTGTGGCACAGACATAAGGAGAGAGGCAACACCGAGCCTTTACTTCGTTCAACGGTAAAAATCTATATTTCCTCTCCTCTGTTCTACATTTTTAAGACATGAGCCATGTAAATGTAGGCAGACCACATCAGTGACATGCTGCTACTGGAAAAATCTACATGCAGTCTCTCTTAATAAATTGAATGTTGGAGCAACGCTTATTACTTTCATGGACTGCTAACATTATTTATTAGCATTATCTTTTGCTGAATGACCACCAAAACGCAACACTAACGATAGTCAGTCGTCTGCAACTGTGATCTCGATCTTAACAGCAAGTTGAAAATAATTGTGAAGCAGAATAGCTATGATGATGTTAGCAGCGCTATCAGAATGGAGCGTTATGTGCTTGAGCCTCTAAATCACAGAAATATTAGCGATCGTTTTACTGCAGACAGTTTGCTCCGAACACATATCTGATCATTCTAGCTGCCACAAACACATTTATACACGTTAATACAGAACTTATGCGTTGCACAGTGGGTCTTCTATAGAGAGGTATAGGTAGACACAAAGCAAGTTTTGCCGGTGGACAACAAGGTAACGTTGCTTACTGCTGGAGCTCCATGATGGACGGAGCAGAGGTTAAACCAGACAGTATTACATCATAAACATTAATAAAAGAGTCAGAGAAGCAGGGGACGTCTACATTTAGTTTATTATTTATGCTATTGAATATGCTATTAAGGTTTATTTCACAACAGAGGTGTTTGGTCTGCTTTAAACAAACACTTGCTCATTTCCTCGGATAGTCCAGTAGTCCGGTTTGGGGTAGTGTGAAAGCTCATCCGAAACACTGGTGCTGACCAAACAAGTGAACTCTCTCCACTTGAAAACGGAGGTCTCGGTTCGCTTCCGAGTGAACTCTGGTATGGTTTGCTTTTGGTGTGAAAGCAAAGCAGACCAAGTTATAAACCAAAGGTAGGAAGTGGAGCAGAGCGCAGTATATCGTGGGACATATATTTGATTTAAAACATTTAAATACATGTCAGTACCTCACTCTGTGTATGTGTGACCAGGACAACAGACTATACAGTATGCCCTATTCACAAGGGACTGATATTACCTGAGGACCTCGTGTGATTTAAAAAATACTCCCCCACCTCTGTTTCACACAATGATGATGCAAAGAATAGAAGTGAAGAAGGTGCAGGAGTTTATGTACTTGGGGTCAACTGTTCAGAGAAATGGGGAGTGTAGAAAAGAAGTGAAGAAGTGAGTGTTGGCAGGGTGGCGTGGTAGTAGAAGAGTGCCAGGAGTTATCTGTGACGCAAGAGTGAAGTGAAAGGTTTACAAGACATTGGACATGTTACGAGGAAAAATACTGAATATATTGGTAGAAGGATGCTGGAGATGGAGCTGCCCTGCAGGAGAAAAAGGAAGGATGTGGTGACAACGGACATGCAGTGGACAGGAAACAGATGATCCGCTGTGGCGAGCCCTAAAGAGAACAGCCGAAAGAAGGAGTATTCAGACAGATAAGTGAAGTCTGTATTTCACTTTAATTTACCGACAATAACAACACGGATATGAAGGCAAGGCCCTGCATAACACCCACGGCTGCAGCAGGTCAGCTGTCAGCGCCTAGAGGTGCATCTGGACAGACAAGGGTTTTGATAGGCAGGGTTATGAGGTTGGTCGTCCACCTGCCACAACTCCTTAATGTGGACACTCGGCTCATGTGTTGATGAAAAACGCAGCGATCTGCATTAATTAAAAAATATGAATTGTACATAAATCATCGAAACTCCTCTAACACCAGTTTTAAAATAGTATTTTATTATATCCACTGCAGTTGCCATAATTCGATCAGGAGAGAGGCAGAAAAAGTAGCAGAGGAAACATTAAATATGAATTCCACCCCCAAATCCCTGAGATGCTGATTCACACTGGGACTAAAATTATCACCGTACCTCTTTATTTGGTGAAATATGGTCGATAATTTGCAGTGGAATTATGACTTGACAAATTACAGGCATTGTGCATTCATACTGGATTAATATCACAGACGTCCTCCATAATTATTACAAATACCCTAGGGCCCCACGGTAATACTAGTCCCGTGTGAATAGGGCATAAACCGGCGAAAGGGGACGGATTTCGCTTCCCTGTTCTATGCAATGGATGAGCGTTATTCTTTTTCTGTTGGTTCTACTTCTTGTTCTTTGTTGTTTATTTGTTCACTACCATAACAGACGAGCAGTCTGTGTGATGTAGTTCAGATAGGTTTGGTTCGTTTGATCAAGTGCAGTGTGAAAGCGAACCAAATCAAATTGTGGTGCAACAATGCTGCAGTTCCAGGCCACAATCGAACCTAGTTCCCGGACTATCAGGTGTGAAAACAAGCTAAGCGTGCTTACATCCGCCCCTACCAATAATTACTTTAAATATGTACATTCTCCCCTCAGCATCCTTACTGTTCATACAGGTCCCTCTGTTAGGAAATCTTTGTCAGGCCTGTCCAACATGAACTGGTTTTAGAACCAGCAATTACATTTCTGGTTCCTCCAACTCATGAAGCTTGGAGCTAAACCATTAGTGAGAAAACAATGGCAGACTAAAAAAGATAAGGCATTTTAGTGGTGGCGGTACTCAGGTTTGGGTGGAGGTATTCTGACTTTTTTCCCACTTTATATCCATGCTGGAAGGAATTGAGTGGACTGTTAAAGTCCCATGATTTCTTATTTGAGCACTCACATGGCCTCTTTTCGTAGTTTGTGGATCTGTAAGCCCTTCATTAATATTAAGGCCCCCTAATTTTAAGGGGTATTCAACTAAAATTCAAAGAGGTCCAGTTAGATAAAATTTCCTCAAGCAGAAATCGGGAACATGTTAATATCAAACTTGCGTGATAAATTAGTGTGATGTATTGCGGTAGCCTCATAGTTGTATCAACGTATACAACTGACTGTCAAATCAAATACTACTACTTTTTGCTTATACAGCGCTTTTACACGAAACTCAAAGACGCTTTACAGCAGAGGTCTGAAAGTGGCGCCCCCCCTCTCGATCCGGCCCGCGACGGATGTCAAAATATTACGTTTTTTAAAATTAAATTATTTCGTTATTTTATACTTTGTTTCATATCAATTCAAACTACCCCTTGTAATAAAAACCCAATTACATTTGTTTAAAAAAGTTAAATAAAACGTATTTTCTTTGCGCATACAATGGTAAAGGACAGAGGTGGTGGTGCCAACGCATGTCCATTCGTGACCGCGCATGTCCAGTCGTGACCGCGCCGCTTCTCTAAAGAAGCGCGCAGGTGTCAGGGCTGTCGCGTACCTTGTTTTGCCACTAACAGCAAAGATGCCGATGCTGCAGTTGAAGCAAGTTCTGTGGTGAGTGAGTTGATCGCCAAAGCAGGAAAGCTGTTCACTGATGGCAGTTTCTGAAAGGCTGCATGTTGCAAGTCGCTGATATCCTGTGTCCAGACAAGAGGAGCTTGTTCAATAATATATCTTTATCGGCAAACACGGTGGCGGAACGCATTACCAATTTATCAAGTGACATTTATGACCAGTTAAGTGACCAAGCGAGAACTTTCACTGGATACTCCGTGGCGCTGGACGGAAGCACAGACAGAACGGACAGTGCTCAGCTAGACATTTTCGTCAGAGGTATGAATGAACAGTTCGGAGTGACAGAAGAGTTTCTCAGTCTGTGTTCAATGCATGGCCGTACCACAGCCAAGGATATATTTCAGCAGCTATGCGACGAGCTGGTTTGCCATGGAACAGAATGGTGGGCACAACTACTGATGGAGCTCCGTCCATGACGGGTAACAAAAACGGACTGGTAGCGCTGGTACAGAGAAAGTTAGAGGAGGAAAATGCAGTTCGGCAGTTGTTCTGCACTGCATCATACAGCAACAGGTATTGTGCAGCAAATGTCTGACATATGAAGATGTCATGTCTGGGGTCCTGAAATGTATAACTCACATAAGGTCCAGGAGTTTACAGCACCGCCAGTTCCGGGCTGTTTTAGAAGAAATTGTCTCAACATATGGCGAAGTGCTTTATTTCACTGAGGTGTGCTGGCTCAGCAGGGACAATGTCCTGCAGAGTTTTTTTGAGTTAAGAGCAGAGGTAAACATTTTCATGGAAGATTGGAGAATGGATGTTCCTGAATTTGATGATCCAAAATGGGTAATGGACCTTGCATTCTTAGTGGACATATCACTGATATGAGCTGAACATCCTTACCCTGAAAATGCAGGGCCCTGGTCAGCTCATCACAGCGGCTTATGAGAGTGTGAAAGCTTTCACCACAAAACTGAGATTATGGAAAACTCAGCTTTCTATTAAAAACCTCAGTCATTTCCCAGAATGCAGATTTGTTTTGGAGGAGTACGCCTCTGCTGTTGAAAACCTTCTGCAGGAATTTGATCAGCATTTTGCAGACTTCAAGGCCCACCGTGACACTTTCCAGCAGTTTGTAGACCCCTTCTCAGCTGATAGGGAGAGTGTTCCAAGTGTGTTGCAAAGGAACTTATTGACTTGCAGTGCAACAGTGAACTAAAAACTAAATTCAGAGAGGCAAAAGGAAAAGCAGACATGACCGGACAATTTCTGAGAGAATTGCCTCCATCCTTCCCAGAGCTGTCAAAAATGTTCAGTCGGGTAATTTGAACTTTATATGAACTTTAATAAATGTTAGTACAGGTCCAGGGTTAGTGATGCCCATTTGAAGCTGTACCCAGGGTTTCAACTGTGACCTCCATTAGGCCAAATATTGCTCAGCTTTTTGAGCGGAAGCGCTGTCAGGTGTCTGGCAAGAAATATAATAGTACAAATGTCTTCAGGGATTTCATTTGTTAGCTCAGTGCAATGTTTCGCCAAGTTATTTATTTTTTATTTAGTGTTAAATAAAGTAAGGAAAAAACAGCTGCAATGAATGCTTAGTACAATATATATACAAATTCATGGTAACTTCTGTTTGCATTTTTTTCTGTAAGTATGAGGAAACTATTAATAATACAAATATAATAAATGTTAAGAAATATTGAAATACTTGAATGTTGACATGGCCCTCCAATGAGATGAAAATGCTATCTGCGGCCCTAGCCCCTAAGGCTGTTCAAGCATGTGCACTAAAGAAAATTTGACTAAATATCTTAATCTACTTAAGTCAACACTTTTGCTGAAAACTGAGTTGTTACATTTACTTCAGTAACATTATTAGGATAACTGTAACTGAATTATGTGCATCAGCATGACTGTATCGAAACCTTATCTGATAAACTTGAATTTAACTCGACCTATGCTCTCGTCATCGTGTATATCCCTGAAAAGTCCCCAGTCCTAAGTGTTGTACAAGCAACCCCCCTGATTGAACTCCTCAAATTAAATGTAAAGTTTCAAAATCTACCAAGTTCTTTCTTTAACTATGGTCTGTTTACGTATACAATTTGAAAATGATCCATCAAATATTTTTTGATTTATGTCTGGAAACAGTGTTTTTGGTTTAAAAAAAAAAAAAGGTAAAAAAGCTTCACTTAGTGAGTCAAACATGAACTACTAGAGCAAAATATAATATTTACAACATAGATCAATTAAATATACACTGAATTTGGACTAGATTAGCCCTACAGTTAGGAATTTAAGTTCTAAAAAAGGTGTGTTTTGTATAAAGCAAACACTGTTTATAGTTTACTCCAACTAATGAGTAAAATATGAACTACTAAAATAAAACGCAATGTATTCAAAATAGATCACCTCAAACAATTTATACACACCAAATTTGTACTAAAGAGGATCGAACACTTGATAATTTATGGCCCAAAATCTTTTGGCGATAAATCTACCTCTATATAACCAACCTTTCCCAAAATCAACCGTAGTCTATTTATGTATAGAATTTTAAAATGGTGCATAAAATATTTTTGTTAGTTATGTCCGCAAATCAGTGCATTATAAACTACTACCGTTAGCCAGATAGATCGTCTGAAGTCTATTCGAACGACTTAACTCAATAAAAGGCCAGTCATCATTCAGTTCATGTCATTTGTTAGTAAGTCTATTCCATTTTCTACCAAACCACCTTGTTGGTTGTTTGATTTTTTTTTCGCACTGGGCTCCTCTGGAGGTTCTCTCTGGGTTCTCCCGTTGGATGGTCTAGACCCAGAGCCTCCAACCTTATTTGCTCCAAACACCAGTTTAATATTGATAGTAATCTTGCTGACCAGCAAAAGGGAACAGGGTGTTTATCATGACCGAAATAAACTATATGCAAAGATATGGCAATCACCCATAACATTATAACCATTGGTTTACCTGACACAGAAATATATTTTGTAGGTATCATTGTGTATGTTAGGAAAGTATTCTCTGTGCTGTTAGCCACTTGGATAATCTTTTTAGGCATCAATTTACTTTTCTTCAATATAAAGTCTTTATCATTCATTACTGAAGCATATTTTCTCTTCAGAATAGATTTTATGTGCTTGCAAAAACATTTGTACGTGCTCAGAAACTCACACATTACGCCCAAAATGGGCACAGATACAACTTGATATTTTTCCTACTTCCAACACATCAACTTCAGGACTAAATATCCACCTGCTTCCTGATAATCTGGCAACCAGATTACCAATGTTATTTTGACTTAAGCTGTTAGTGGTTATAATGTTATGGACGGTCAGTGCATAGAGCACACACAGCATTCAAACTGTTGGTATTAAACATGCATGCAAAAATTCTTTGTATGAAAAATAAAATCCTTGTAAGTTAGACACTGAATAAGTGGGCGGGGCTTGTTTCCCTGCTGTGCTGTTTTTGGGCAATTGGAGAGACAGCCTGACAATAAATCTTTGTATGACATCAAATGATTTTTTAGAACGTTTAGGATTCCATTCAAACTCCTCCGCCTGTTAATGACTGCAAAAGTAATTGTTTTAAAATTGTTCATTATTATGTGTTTACAGCACAGTAACAGTAGTTCACCTTTCCTCTTCTTTATTTAAGCTGATGTAACCAGAGGTCAGCCCCACTCTTCTTTGGCAGCACTTTCTTCTCAGTAAAGATGTGAATAAAAGTTTAAACTGGCCTCTAGACTCTAGAAATTGACCTGACATTTTAAAATCTTGATTGGTTTACATGAAATCCCACTTTTCAGTTGATCAGAGTGGGTGAACATCAAAATTAGCATCATATTTAGCGTGACTGATATCATGGTTAGAGTGGTTGACATCAGAGTGCCTTCCTACTAAAGTGGTCTAAGACAGGACAACTGGTGAAGGGAACGACTAATCCCATGGAAAAGTTTACTATTGCACAGATTGCTGAAAAAGTTTGCTGGTTGCTGTTTCTGATACAAAGGGTTCAGAACACACTGTGACATCACAGAGACATTACAGCTTGAAAAAGGGGATCCACACAAGATAAGGCAGGTTGCTTGAATGTTATGACTGTTTTTAGATGTTTGGAATGTGTACATATGTAAACAATTGGTGGGATTTTATATCTTTGAACAGTCAAATCCGAGGACATTTGACTACATACTGGTGGCCCACAAGGTTGACGATGACATGGACCAGAAGGCTCAAAGACAGAGAGCCTTCATCGAACAGCTACAGAAGAAGAACATAACGGTCATTGTGAGTCTACATCCTTTTACTGTCTGATAATTTTTTCCAAAAAACCTCAAACATGATCTAATATAGTGATTGTATGAATCGATCTATATCCTTCAATCTGTTTTACTAGAGGATCGATCATGACGAAAAAATATTCTTCGGCGTCCGTGCTCCGTCTGAGATATTTGACGACTACAAGTACCTGCTCAAAGTTTCTGACTCCTGTAACTGGTGTGGAGATGAGAGGGGTGCAGTCACCCACGCAACCAGGTTACCCTTATATATAATTATACACACACACACACTAAAGTCACAGGCAATGGTGAATCTTATAGTTTCTCTGCTGTTTCAGGAAAAGTTATATAAATGATCTCTCATATGAAGCAATATGTGCTACCATACAGATGGTGAAGCCTCTGCTTCTTAAAAAAAGGGTGTTTAAAACAACAATATTACGTTCTTCTATACTGAAGTCTTCACCGTGGCTACTCTATCTAGTTTAAAAGAAAAAAAAAAGATTTCAAGAATGAAGTTATAATGTTATGAAAATAAAGAAGTACCAGAGTACACAAGAATAAGGTTGTAATTTCACAAGAATTTATATTTTGTGTTTTTGGGAATCGGGACGTGGTTTTCCGAACTTTAGTCACACTTTTTTGAAAATAAAGGTGTAAATTGAACAGGAATAAGATAGTTGTTATGGGAGATTGATACTATATTAATACTATACTAGCAATACTATGGGAATAAAGTCGTAAAGTTATTAGAATAAAAAACTTATTTTACGAGAATTAGAACATCACATGTAATTTTGATTCTGATGCTGCAGATTCAATTCCTTAATCTTACTTTCTGTTGTTCCACCAGGATACGAATCGTCAACTTCATCCTACGTCAGACGTTCATCAACACAGGAGGTGAGTATGAGCATTAAGAATTTGATTCTATTCTCTGTGGCTCTCTGGAGAGCTTCAACCAACATAGAGTAAATATCACAACCTTTCCTCCACACAGACTGACAGCTTGCTCCTGAGGGAATTTCACTATCACCTTCTACCAAAGTGGTAGCGAGAGCTATAAAAGCTCTTTCCACTTTTCTTGCCTCTGAATATCATTATCAAGCTGGATTTCTGGGGTTGCATGCCCTTTGGACAGGTTTCAAACGGGTTACAAATTGTCTACATAGACTCCCAGGTGAAGTCATGTTTTTAAAATGCAGGCAGTGCAGCACTAATATTAATTGAATTTAACAAATGAAGTGAACCAAACCTTCTCGCTAGCAAATTTACTTCAAGGAAGCCAAAGATTGTCCCTGACTCCTCCTCCTTCTGAACCTGAAGCGGAGCTGTCAGACATGATCACAATCATTTGTCATGTTAATAGATTGACGTCAGGAGAGCACTGAGAGATCCAGATTGTCCGTGTTTCATTTCATGATTTATCTTAGTGACATTTTCCAAGCAAACATCTCACACCGTGGACGTCTGTCACATCTGAGCAAAGTTTATGCGTTAGTGTCTGTTTTTTTTTTAACAGAAGCTTCTTCTTCAACATTGGTGAGGCATAATCATAAATCTGCCATGATCTTTCACATCAGTGGTCCCGGTGGCAGCAGTCCCACCCTCTCTGGCTCATCCCCAGGGGATGGCAAGGGGGATCCTGAAGCGTTCTCAGATGAAATATAAAATTCCTCCAGCGTGTCCTGTGTCCACCCAGGATTAACTCTAATCATTATAATATTATATATAATCTACAACAGGGAAAAACAGGAAAAACAAGTTGTGATACAGTATGTGACAGACAACAGCAGTTCTTACAGATATGTTTTTTATTTTTCTGTTATACCAGAGAACTTGGAAGAACTTTTGATGAGGGATGTTTTTGAAACCATCTTCTGCCTCCACGAGGTGAGTCTCAACTAATACTACATAATATATACAACTGTTTAGAAGACACTCAACTCAGACATGATAATAACCTGACGTGTGACTTCATTTTGAAAGAAAGGATTTTCCCAAACATGCTGAATATCCAAGTATAAAGTAATTATACATTACAAACAACACATATGAGAAGAAATGTGATTACTAATGATGACATTTGATTTATCATGATAGTTCAATCTGAGATGCATACAAAAAAATAAGACAATAAGGAAGGGTTATAAAACTTTTTCCTGGCACTCTCTGTTTCTTTGAGAGAATAAATGCTGTGGAAGCACTCAAGAGTGTTGGCCATGTTTAAAAAAAACTATTGACATGTGTTTGACTTTTTTCCCAATGACTCTCAGAGAAATAAGCAGAAGACACTAAAGAAGAAATGGGCTCGATGGTCCGCCCTGTTCACAGGCCAGCCAGTCAGCGAGGTCAGGTCAGTATTTGACTGTATAGTTTTGTCTATCTTTGTCTGTGGCTATCTGTCCGCAAATCTTGTATATGCCTGTATCAGTTTTTAGCTTTAAGTAGTAAGTATCTTCATGTTTGTTTTGTATTGGTGAAGACTTGTTTGTAGAGCAGGGTGGAATAAAGGTAAGCACTCACAGCCAGAAGGTTCTTGATTTATTAAAGAAACTTTCAGTCCAGTGTCTAAATAAAAACGTGAAATAGTTGTTAGGTGTTTTTTTTCTACGGTGTATTTGTTTTATTACAATTCTGTATGATCAGACTAATACAAAATGGTGGGATAAAAATAAGCCAATTCAATTGTTAATGATCACCTAAAATTCCATGATTGTGTTGTCCCTCATCAGAGGTGAATGAGCAGCTTTTATCGTCACTTTTGCAGTGAGTGTTTGCCTGTGTGTCTGTTCTCTACAGGAGCTACTTTGGGGAGAAGGTGGCTCTCTACTACCTGTGGCTGGGCTGGTACACCAGGATGCTTGTTCCAGCTGCTGCTCTGGGAGTTGTAGTGTTCCTGTATGGACTCGCCTTCTTCAACACCAACCCTCTCATGTGAGTCTTAGAAGTAAAAATATGGCGTGAATGTTATCCACTAATCCGGGGTCGGGACATGATGGCAGAAGGCCAAGCAGGGCTTTGAAGACATCCCTCTTTACAGCAACACACTCCTGCTCATCCTGGGAGATCCATAGGCATTCCCTATCCAGAGTGCTCCTCTGGGTCCCCTCCTAGTTATGTGTGCCTGGAAAACCTCCAAAGGGAGGCGTCTTGCTGCCATCTTTATCAGATGCCCAGCTCAATTGGCTTCTAACAAGAAGGAGCAGCGGCTCCACTCCCATCTCCCTCCCGATTTCTGATCCCCGCAACTTATCTCTAAGACTGAGCCCAGACATCCTATGAAAGAATACCTCGTCCTTTAACTCATTACCCAGAGCTCATGACCATAGGTGAGGGTTGGAATGTAGATGGACTGATAAACAGATTTGGAGGTGCTGACTCTCATACCATCTGCTTCACACTCCACTGTGTGCTACAAATCATGGACTAATGGCGCCAACAGAACCACATCATCTGCAAACAGCAGAGATAAAATTCTATGCTCCCCAAACCATTAGGGAAAGAACAACTAAAACATTGGTCGTTTTAAGTTCATTTGGCTTCATTTAAGGTTATTTAGAATGTGGGGCCCTGTATTGGATAATCGCATTCATCCGGCCTCATGAAAAAACCTAATTTTCTCACCATATATCTGACATTTGATGTATATTACATTCGCCAAAGAGGTCGTGTCAGTGAGATTTTGGGCAGAATGGTGTCATGGTGGGTAGCAATGTTACCTCCCAGAAAGGGATCAAATGCACCTCTGGCCCTGGGGCCTTTTTGATGTTAAGTTTTGCATGTTAAGTTTGCCTCCCTAAGTGTACCCTGGCATCCCCCAATACTCCAAAAAACATTTTATATCGGTGAATAAGGGACTATAAAATGCCTTTGGCTCTGTGTGTCGGCCCTGTGATGGGCTGGCTACTTGTCCAGGTTATACCCTGCCTATAGCCCTGTGTCCGTTGGATGTGCTGCAAATTTGTGCACAGTCACACATTCAATCACCTATCCATGAGTGACATGGTGTTGTCTATACAAATATCTTCATTCAATCCATCAATTAATCCAATCATGCAGCTGTGGCGTCATGTGATCATTTTAATTTGCATCAACTTTTAAGGACTTTTAAGGACTTTTAAGGACTTTTCAAAGGAGTCGATGCTGATGAAATTCATCATGGTTAATAATATCTGCATCATTTTCTGCAAGCACAGAGAATCTTGATGGTTAAAACAGTGAAATGATTCAATGCCCCCTCTCCTTTTCCTGTCATCAGAAAACTGTGTTAAAGAATCAACCAAACATTTGTTTGGTTGTAGTTGATGCTGCTAAAGGTGGCACAACCATGCAAAGGAGGAAGGTTTTAAATTACATGTTTGCCTGATTTAATAAAATCAGATTCTAAAACATGTGTTTGGGTTTACAGGGATTGCTTTTTTTATTTATTTTTCATACCATCTGTCTGCAGGTACATTTGTTGTTTGTGGTAAGATTTGGTA
Organism: Lophius piscatorius; assembly: GCA_009660295.1. Classification (NCBI taxonomy): domain Eukaryota; kingdom Metazoa; phylum Chordata; class Actinopteri; order Lophiiformes; family Lophiidae; genus Lophius; species Lophius piscatorius. The sequence goes on from VRLP01005703.1 coordinate 30,144, forward strand.
AAAACTTTTTTATAAAAGCGTGCATTTTGATCGTAAAACAGATAGATAGTATCTCTCTATGTGTGAGTGTGTATGTGACCCATACCAGCCCTCCTTGAAACACTTGCCGATGATTCTTTATTTGGAACTAACAACTTATTCCCACCAAAGAAGGTGTGATACACCGTATGCGAAACATAAAGACAAAAAGATGGAAAAAAAACGGCAGTGACATTAACAAGCTACGTAATGGTTTGTGTTCCATGCATCCCAGCCAGCCCAGAACTTAAAGAGTCCATAGTACTGAGAACAGAGCGTTGATGTTAACCTCAAACACTGGCTCAGCAGCCACCGGTGGCCCCAATCAACACTGATGATAGGGTCGTAGTAGATGCTGTTGTTTATGGCCAGGATCATGCAGCAAGATATTCCGGTCAGTCCCACAAGCTCGATTAACACCCAGGACGCAGAGCCAACAGCATCGAAGGGCCCCAGATACAAAGAACAAGCTCAGGGCCCAAAAAGAGCCCCAATCAGTGCCACTGGATTACACAAGCAACCCACCGGACGCCAGGTCCAAGAGAGCATTCAAACGATCCCAGAGACGGTGACAAGCCAGTGAAGGGGAAGGCACTCTGGACAGCGTGGGGTACACACCTGAGTCAATCCTCAACAGGTGCCCCCCGGGCAGTAGTTTGGTACGTGCCAACAACGAGAAGGGATCAAACCTAAAGAAGGACACCATGAAGGAAGAGTGGGAACACCAGATATGCCAGACATGCGGCAGCCTGTGCCTTCCGGAAATGGGGCCAACCCCGCCCCAGTCCACACACCGAGCCCCATACACATTCCGGCGCAGCATGTCGGGCAGCAGGAGACGAGAGTAAATGCCCCCCACTAACTCCTGACCTGACCACCAGCACCATTTCCTTACGACTGCATAGCATGTCCTATAAATATCAGAAATCTCCTGTATGTGCTAAAAAAATTAATCTGTATTACAGAAGCATGAAGCTCTTTATCTCTTTCCTCCATATCAAGCCTTTATTTGATCCAAGTGTGAATTTTAAGTACTGGATTTATGGACAGTAAGACAGCTTTTCATGTCAATCATGCTTTTGCCAAACCAGTTCACTTATTCTCACCACTGACAATTGACCCTTTAGTCTCTCTCTGTGTGTCCCCAGAAAGGAAGTGTGTCAGTCCGGCATCATCATGTGTCCTCGGTGTGATAAGACGTGTACAGTATGGGCGCTGTCAGACACGTGCAGCTATGCTAAGGTGAACTCCATTCTTCTTCATTTAATCCCTTCAACAAGGTGCTGGCAGATTACATTAGACTTTAAAATGTAGTATGACACAATAACTAAATTCTTTTCGCTTTAAAGAATATGTAAATCTATTTTAAAGCAAAGTGAGCAGGACAGAGATAATTAGTCTTATAAAAACGTTACTCTGCAAGTCAATGTGACACACACAGACAAAATATACATACAATCTTCTTCTTCATGGATTACGTTATGTGTTCGTACCACACAGGTCAGCCATCTTTTTGACAATGAGGGAACCGTGGCTTTTGCTATGTTCATGGCAATTTGGGGTGAGTGTGTGACCCTTTTTTTTACTTATCTATTGTAATCTACTATGATGTCTAGTCTGACCTCTTAAACTATCTGCCTGCATGTTTTCAGCCACTCTGTTCCTGGAGTTATGGAAGAGAACCAGAGCCAGATACGTTTCTAAGTGGAAAGTCTATGATTGGTGTGAGGAGGAGGTAATGCTGTCTCTCAAACTTACAGATCACACTATGTCAATTACCTTAAGAAAACCAGGTTTTCACTGTCATCCACCACAGCGAAAACCAGGTTTTCACTGTCGTCCACCACAGCAACGGTATATCCGAGAAACGCCTCCAACCCCTTCTGTTGTACAAGCAATCCCGTAGATTGAACTCCTCAAACGAAATGTAAAGTTACGTCCGGAAAACAGTGTTTTTTGTAGGAAAAAAAAAAAAAGAAGCTGCCCATAGTGAGTAAAATATGAACTATTACAGTAAAAAGTGATATTTACAGGTAAAGATAGATCTCCTCAGGTCGAATCATGTGCATCAAGTTTTGACTATATCAGACCAACTCTTGAGAATTGATGGAGCAAAAAACATTTGGAGATAAAGCTCCCCCTAGATGCCGAAATTTACAACAGTACTTTCCCAAAACCAATCCAGTTCTTCCAGGCACTAAGGTCTATTTGGGTATAAAATTGAGAAAAATGTTCGATGAAAGACTTTTTTAGATGTCACAAAGGATCTGCTGCGGACGCAGTGACAGTTCCATAATATCCCTGACATTTGTGGAATATAATTATGGATGTAAGATGCAGGGAAAATCTTCTAAATGTTCCCATAATATACGAAAACAAAAATAACAAATACAGAAAAGTTAGAGCAGTGCTATTTGATTCTTGGAGTCCTGTTTATTTTATTATTTTATCTGCTGACTGCCTGTTTGTTCATAGGAGGAACTTATTCTGGAGATAGTCAATGATCCAAACTGTAAACCAAAACAGTTCAGACACTCCTACCTACGGAGCACTCTTGTCCTCGTTCTGGTAACGCTCATGGTAAGACACACAATGCATTCATGTCCATTTTGCACCGAGTACCTCAGGTTTCAGCGGTACAGATAGCAGCATCTCCGCCATTTTTGATTACTATCCATAATAGGAGAGATGGCACTATACTTTGCGAGATGTTTTTCCCCATGTTGGACATCATAACCTCTTAAAACCAGCCTAAGCTACCAATTGTTAAAATAATAATAATTTCATACAAAAGACACAGCACAACAGAGTTGTAGGCAGACCCCTATGCGGCACACTGTGAGGAAAGTGGGGTTCAGAGTCTTGCTCAATGAGCTCATGCCATGTAGATTGCAGGCCTGGGCATCAAATCTTCCACCCTCTGTTTGGTGGACGGATGACTGCTCTACTTCCTGAGGTCTAGCCACCCCTGACAAGTAGCCTACACCTATAACCCACCTCTTAGTGATAGTAAGGACGGGTTGCTACTTGATAACCTGGTCTTAAAGGTTTTCTCTAGACTATACTCAAAGGTGTACACTACCTCTAAAACAAACACTGATTTGGACTCTTCAAATAAAACAACATCTGGCCTATCGGTAGAAGATGTGATAAAAAAGTCTTACTTCGTGTCCTTTGTACACATAACAGCCATTTAAGATGTGTCACATTGTTCCAGTGGAGAATGAGTAGAAGGAAACAGAGGTCTGGTTCCAAACTTTCTAAGGTTTTGGGAGTCCAAAGATCCAAAGTGAGACACTTATCTACACATGTAGAAGACTTGAAACAATAGTGAACCTTTCGGACCACCTTCCAAAATTCCTCTTAAGTGCACGTTCAAGGCTCATTGAGGAAGTCACAAAAGATCCCAAACAAACATCCATGTATCTGCAGGCCTCAAACACAGCTTCCTTCTAAAAAAAACAAACATGGAGTTGGACGTTGAATGTTGTGGAGATCATTTGCTGCTTCAGGACCAGGACTGGACTTGCCATAATTGGGGAAACATGGACTTCTGCTCTCTACAAGAAAATTATAAGGGGAAATGTCGGGTCATCAGTTTGTGAATTGAAGCTCAATTTTAACAACAAGAGGATGATCCATAGAAGAAGACCAAGTCTACCTCAATCATCATCATCTACAACATCAAAACCAGTCCTGGAAATTCTAAGCAGCTGTTTTCCACTATCAATCATCTTCTTAAACCACAAACTCCCACACTTACAGAAATTACAGAAGAGCACTGTAATAATTTCATGGCTTTCTTCAAATCAAAAATTGACTCAATCCGTTCTGTCCTTTCTGGTTCCTCCTCTCTACCTATCCAGTCTGCTTACTCACAGTTTGAGATCTCCCAGCCTCTAAAGTGTTTCCCAGAAATCTCACAGCAGGAGGTTGAGGTTATCATCAGGACCATGAAGCCCTCCACCTGTGCCCTCGACCCCTTTCCTACAGCCCTAGTGAAAACTAACATCTCTTCCATCAGTCCCCTGATCACCGCTGTAATAAATCAATCCCTCCAGGCCGGCTTTGTTCCATCTGCCCTAAAAGCCATCATAATCAGACCACTCCTCAAAAAACCTACTCTCGATCCAGAACTTTTTACTAATTACAGGCCCATTATTTCCAAATTCCCATTCCTCTCCAAAGTTCTGGAAAAAGTAGTTGCTGCCCACCTCCAGGACCACCTCAAATACAACAACCTCTTTGAAACCTTTCAGTCTG
>VRLP01005704.1:0-34423 GCA_009660295.1 Lophius piscatorius
TTGAAGATTATATAGAATTCTACACATCAACATGTAATTAGAATGAAACATTTTTATTTTTATAGTTCACCAGTGCTCAAAGGAGGAACCTTCTTGAAATTACCACTAATAAAATAATAATTTCACAAAAGGTCAAAAGGAATGTAAAATTTCAAATCCCACTTATGTACTTTTCGGAGGAGTGATCAACTAAAATAATGTGAAGAAAAAAGACACTCCATTTTCCTGGTTATATCGTCTTCTCATCACAACAGCCAGGTAAAGGGTAACCCTTACAACTTCAGACTTTCATTCAGAGAAAATAAAGAAACCTAGTCAATTGAAATAGTAGTGGACTCGCTGATCACAAAATGAACTATTAGTTTGAGGCCTATGTTTTGAAGACATTTAAAAATGCATTTGATTCACTTGTACAGTATTAATCAATCACTGTCAATCAATACATCTGCTGATTAACTAGCATCCCTTGTAAAAGTAAAAGTAAATACTGTCAGAAGGAAATCATTTGATGTTAAATACAACTAGAAAAGGATTGTATACAATTGTAAAAGTGAAGTTTTGTCTGATGAAATCACTAACACAACTACAGTTACATTCCACGTAGCCGACTCATACAGAGACCATCTGCCTTCCACATCCATGGAGGGAACCCATGCAGATGTTCAACTGACAGGTGCAGAGCCAACCAAAGACGTTCAGTTTCGCATGCCCATTTTTCCTGATTCCTACACATCAACTCTCACTTGTTGCCTATAAAGTCACACCCACTGACAGGTGACATAGTAATGTCATAACTACGTGTTATTCTGAGTTCGTCTGTCAATGGTTATAATGTTGTGGTTGATTTGTGTATCATTTCCTGTCCTCTGAAGTTTTGTTGTGCGCCCTCTTTGGGCCTCCTAAGGACAACTCAACCATCGTTAACTAGAAGTTTACTTGGATATCTAGGACCCTGAAATGTTTGGAGCTTGGTCGATTTAGCGAAAGAATTACACACTTGGCCCTAAGTGCACATGATTTGTCTTTGGGTATAAACGTCACCAACCGTTTTCCTCTCCTTTTCTGCCTTCATCTGGGCGTCTATCTCCTCGGGGCTGGTATAAGTTCGCATGCGACCCTTGTGGCCACTTCTTTTACCTGAAGAGATGACGATGATAAAACTGACATCACATTCACAAATTTCAACGGTCATAAAGAAGACCAGGCAACAAACAGGTGTCATAGGAGACAGGTACATTTCTAAAGATAATATCAGTGTGTTAAATTGGTTTAACACATCCAAAACTAGTACATTTAAGATATGAACTACAATAAACACTATGTTCGTTCTAAAAAAGGCGCCTGGATCGCTGCTTGGTGTTGGGTGGCTAGTAGCAGGCTAACATAGAAAAACTGATCTCATGAAAACCATACGACATGCTCTAACATTATGCTTACCTCCTCTTGGCATTTTGATTAGTCAAACCTTTGTTATAAACTCACTGACAAGGAAATGCAAACACAAATCATAAGTGTTAGAGCAGCAACGCGAACTGACAGTTAGCTACGGTGAGGATGAGTAACACAATACTCTGAGTAGTTCAGTTATTTGCCTGTAGAAAAATTATTTTATGTTGGAGATTCCCCAGCACTCAGGGAATACAACTGAGGTTGCACGCTTAGTAGAATAAAAGTGTTTCTGTCAAATATCTAGGTGAAAACCAAAGTGGATTCTAAAAAATTAAAATAAAATACAAATATTTTGTTATTTTAGGGCAAAGTGTTGGCGTACTAAAGTGATGCAATAGGCGAGGAACAACAGAAAAACATTTTCACAGATTTAAATCTCATCTATCATCTTTATGACGAGTTAAATAAATAAATAAATCCATTTTTTGTAAATAGTGAACCCCAAAAATATTTAAGAAAATAACAAATGTGAATAAATGCAGTATATGTATTTGTAGTGATGATGACGTCTTTCGTGAGACGAGTGTGCAAAACGGACCCCAGGTGGCGTCAAATTACAGCGGCCAAGATAGGGTCGTCAAACAAAACGAAAACACCATAGCTTTTCTTTGATTTTGTACTAAAAAAAAGCAAAATGCCCAAAGTGAAAAGGAGTCGGAAGCCGCCCCCAGATGGCTGGGAGCTCATTGAGCCCACTTTGGACGAGCTGGATCAGAAAATGAGAGAAGGTAAGCAGTCGGAATACCCGATGGTCCTAGTAGCGCTTAGCCCGTCTTACGTTAACGGTAAAACCATAGTGTGTGTTTGTGGTTTTTGGCCTTCACCTCGAATTTTCTATAGGCATTTACAGTTATGCACTTTGTTTAATTTTATTGAACAATTACTCAGGTGGGGTTGCTGAAACGAGTTCTTGCAAATATCAGCATTTGGAACAGACCAGAGGATCTAAGAGGAACTGAAAACATGAAAAGAACTGAAAACATATTTCTAAATTTATATAAAATAAAAAGCATTCATTGATCTGAATTTTAAGTTGCATTTTATAATTAAATTTGTTTTGATATTAACAGTGTTTGATATCACAACAGTTCAATGCTAATTATTACCTATTCATTTTTCGTTAATAGCACTTTTAACTTCAGTTAATTAAATTATTTATGTGAGGTATCAAATTAAGAAGAGAAGATAATCTACTTTCCTTTAATCATTTTCTAGTTCTGTGTTATTGTCATAATTTATTTTTAGAACCATCTTTCATTTTTGCTTTAGTTCTTAAATTATGTGCATCCAAATGTAAAGTGCATTATAAATTAAATGTATTATTATTATTATTATTGGTCTCTACATTCTTAAACTTATTTGTTTCTTTAATTACTTTCTAAGTATATTGAAATTAAGGTAAATTGTGTGAAAGGTTATATTTTGATAAAGCTTAGTTGATTGATCTGTGAGATGATTTCACAAAATATTACTGTATACAGTTATATACTGTCATATATATTCTCATCTAACCTGTTCAATTCCCCGACCTGCAATCCATATAAAAGAACTAGCCCAGAGAGCCATTTAATTATTAAAGTATATTCACCATTCATTTAAATTTATCTGCCTACTGAATCTAACTTTCTTCTATTCCTTCTGTATCTCAGCTGAAACAGAGCCTCATGAGGGAAAGCGAAAGGTGGAGTCCCTTTGGCCAATTTTCAGGTTGCATCATCAGAGAAGTCGATACATCTTCGATCTTTTCTATAAAAGGAAAGCAATCAGCAGAGGTACAGAATTTTTACTCTTCTCATCCTCTTCTGTTTCTTTTATTTTTATCAACATTTGATCTCATCGTTTCTCATAATCCAGTGTTTCACAGTTTGTTTAACTTGTATTTAATCTATTCGACTTACAATTGTGGTGACTTGCCATAGGAATGGAGAAATTTATTAGGTACAATAGAATTACACTTTCCTAATTCATCCTCCTACCTATGAGTGTTTAAGATTGTTTTCCAACTTAAAATTTTTTCACATATCCAGAATAAGTAATGTTACACTTCTGTGTGTGTCCCATGACAGAGCTGTATGATTACTGTATAAAGGAAGGCTACGCAGACAAGAACCTGATTGCCAAGTGGAAGAAGCAGGGTTACGAGAACCTGTGCTGCTTGCGTTGTATCCAAACACGAGACACCAACTTTGGAACCAATTGCATCTGCAGAGTCCCCAAGAGCAAGCTAGAAGTTGTAAGTCTCACAGAATGTAGTGATTCCTGCTAGGGTTGTCAACTTTCATCATTTTGAAAAACAATCGTAGTGTGAGATTATATGAGATATTTGCTAATGGCTCCAAGTTACATTATTCCTGCTAATTTACAGACATGAGTATAAACTGTACTGATTAAACATGGCAATTGCCTAAGTGAGATAAAGTAATCTACTGTAACTCTTTCAGACCTTTCACTGGAGTAGAAAATGTCTCACGGTTGTGATTGGCCGAGTGACACCAGAGGGCTCACCAGTGTTCACCTCATAATTTAAAAAGACTACATTTAATAATTCATATATAATAAAGGTATAATCCAAATGCTAGTTCAAAACATCCTGATGATGCTTTGTTATTTCCCAAGAAGGATAAAACAATGGCATGTATGAATTTCTAAGTAATAATGGAAAATGTCAGTTAACCTGTGTTGAAGGAGAGGTGTGATGTAAGACGTTCTGTTCATTCCTTCTGTGTCCTTGTGGTCTAAGATCGGCTGTGTTTATCTCTCTCTCTCTCTCTCTCTCTCTCTCTGCAGGGAAGGATCATTGAATGCACCCACTGTGGATGCAGAGGATGTTCCGGTTAAGTGCCTTTTCTGGACATTTAATCACCGCTGGGCATCAGGGTTCAACCGGCCTCCATCTCTCATGTCACCTGCATCAGAATTAAACAACTGAAATGTTCACCGTCATCCTCAGCTGCCCTAATAGGGGTCAGTGTTTAGTATTCTTTTTAAGGCAGGGAGCAAAGGAGAATCCACTGAGAGGGGCCATCTTTTATCACTGAAGTTTTCATTTTATATCAACGTCGTTTGCCCTCGACTCCTAGAGTAGGATGTTGAAGTTATCTGTTTTTGGATCAGGCCTTTTTCCTGCCCACTGTGAAGGTCATTTAAATTCCAGTGCGTTTCATTTTTGGAAAGGAGTGAAATGATTCTTGTTCGAAATGACATTGTTTTTAACCTTACAACCGCGTCTTCATTTGTTTGTTCTTGTACTCTAATTTGAAATAAAACATTCTGATTTACTAACTCCTGTTTTTGTATTTTATAAAGCAATTGTGGGTTATGTGGCTCATCATGATCTTTCACCAACCATAATTGCTATTGGAATTAAAAAGATCATAAGATGATAAGTATCTCCTTATATCGTGAAATGTCATCCATCTACTTTCTTCTGCTAATCTGGGGTCCGGTAATGATGAAGGAGACAAGGAGGTGTTCCGCATGTCCCACTGCCAAACGCTGCCCAGCAATAACGTGTATATATATATATACTTATATATGTGCAAATATTTTGCTTATTTTGCTTAGTAAATACTCTGAAATCTAGTTTGAAGGACCATAAAGCATCGCCGGGCAGTGGGACATGCAGAACACCCTCCTTGGCCCATCGCCACCATCACCGGACCCCAGATAAGCAGAAGAAAGTCGATGGATGGGTCACTACAACCCTCTGTCAGCTGATGGGGAAGCAGCGTGTGACTACATTCACTCGGCCATCGCCAAAGTACAGACACGGCACCCAAATGGACTGAATGCAACTTCCCAACATAAGACCCTGGATGACCAGTGACCTGAAAGAACTTCTTAATCAGAAGTAACGGGCCGACAGGGAACAACTGAGGAGCATCCAGCACCAAACTGGGGGCCAAACTCCCTCCCACCTCTCCACTACTCTGACCCTTCAATGTTTGCAGCAAGATGCTGGAGATCTTCCACCAGTCCGTTGTCTCCAGTGTTCTCCTCTCTGCTGCAGAGTGCTGGGAAGCAGCATCGGAACCGGAGACACCAACAGATTGAACAAACTAATCAGGAAGGCCTGATCCGTCATTGGCTGCAAACCGGACACCTTTGAGGAGGTGGTGGAGAGGCGGACACTTGACCAACTGTTATCCATCATGGACAATCCTGAGCATCCTCTCCACCACTTCTGGACAGATAGAGGAGCTCCTTCTCCAACAGACCCGCTGTGTTGGAGGAGGAGCTCCTTCTCCAACAGAGAAGGAGTCACAAGCACCCTCAGCTATCACAAGGACTGGTTCAGGAAATCTTTCCTGCCCAGTGCTATAAGCCTCTAGAATAACTCACTCCTCTCCAACAGATGACACACCTACATCCATCTTAAAACCGACACAGGCATTATTTGCACGTTATTGCACTAATTTTGCACCAACCGATCTCATTACTACTTGCTAACAGAAAACAACTTCCACACAGACTCTACAGTCATATTTAGATTCTTGTTTTCATATTTTTATCTTAGTGTTGTGTAGGTTTATGTGTGTATTTCAAACTGCTGCAACAAGTGAATTTCCCATTCTGGGATCAATGAAGTACGCCTAAGTCTTAAGTCTGAGTCTAAGACTAAAAGATGGCTGCAAGTTTCCAAAAACGGGGTAAAAGATGTTGACAGTGAAATAAAACCCAGAAGGAACAAAAACAAAAAAAGCACCAATAGTCATGCTGGTACTAAATGTGAGCCACCTCTCTTGTGCAGCGACAGAACGACCACCTGCTGCATCGGACGCATCTCCCCTAAAACCAAAATGACTTTCACGGTTGAACCGGAGAGGCAGACTTGTTCACAGCATATATTAAACACTCATTCAGTCCCTGCAGATCAATGCTGAGTGTGAACAAACATGTTTCTCATCTAATGCTGGTTTCCTCTCAGCTCAACACCTTTCCCTTCTGCAGCTCCTGAAGGGCAACTGAGGGGTTTTCACAGAGAGGCATGTATTATTCATGCTCTCACATCCGTCATGGCTTCAGCACGTCACACAAGAGTCTGTTCAATATTTAATGCTGATCCATAGGATGCACTGCTCCGTTTCTTTCAGCGCATCAGTAGTATTCACACCAACTGTACCCCCCACCCCCCCTTCCCACCCCCACCCCAAGTCAGCCACACACCAGGAAATGGATTTAAATAATTTAATGGAATGATTGAATTTCGTCAACATTGCATAAAAGCATCAAGACATTCACAACGTGCTTTATTAAAATCACTGGCTATGCCGCTGTGACACAGGGCTGTAGAGGGGGAGACCCCCCCCCCCCTCGTGATGAAATACAAAAGGTAGAAATGATATGGCAACATAAGGACACTGAGTGATGACAGTAAGCACACTGCGGTATGGCTTATTCAGAATACATTCATCTTTTAGCATTAGAAAAACAGACACCTACAAAGACGTTTTTTTTGCAAATGAAGAAAAAAAGTGTTATTCAAGCATCAAAAATAAAATGCATCAGCCGTTGGGGGGAAAAAAATTAAAAATCCTCAAGCTCAAATGGAAAGAAGCTAAAATAACCGACTAGGCGGAATTGAAATTTGACCTGTTAAAAGTTAAAAGGCCTTAAGGTCAAAAATTTGTTGCAGCGGTCATGAGCCCACATTGTTTGACCTTTCACATTAAAACCATGACCATGCAGTCACAATTACAGTAACCATCCACAGAATTCAACACTAGAATTTCAAAAGACTAACATAGATATTTAGAGTGTTTCGTCTCGCTGTAGCTTAAAACAAAGATTTTCTACTTGTTAAATCCTCCAGCAGCCAAACCGGAAACCCGACTGTCCTCAGCATCATGGTCATCTTCCAGATTCTGTCCAAACGCAATAAATATTGATCCACTGGGTTTTTGTTCACATCAAATGATAATAATCGATATAAATATTTGGCATTTGTCAAGAGTTTTTCTTTCGTTGGCACAGGAAATCGACAAATCCTATGATAAAATCTCAACAACTCGTCGCTTCGGCCCGTTCAAACACAGCGAAACAAAAAACATCAACACAGTGGTCCACTCCAGAACCAACAGTCTCATGCTAACACCACAACACTCGCACACAACTTTAAGACAACAGTGAAAGTCAATACATTTAGGTTAAGTAGTGTCAAAATGTTGAGTGGTTAACAGCCACGGGAACGCTCGCCAGCAGATGCCATCGAGAGGATTGACAGCTGCTCGATGCGTGCGTGTGTACGTGACAACATTACTTATCAGGACATGCAACATCACAGCGGAGCCAACCGGGTCCGACCTCGCACATCAGATACACTTCCTCATGCCTGGCAATGTGAAAGCAGCCTCTGGGAATGTTTACGCCATGCTCTCAAAGGTCACATCTACTCAGTTCAAGTCAGATCAAATCAAACGCAGCGTCTCGGGACACGGATTCCTCCGTGGACGCAGGAATGTGTGTTAGAATTCCTTCATAATAGTAACAGGAGAATGAATCAGCAATATATAAAAAAAGAAAAAAGGAAAGGCTCCAGAAAGGCTTTGGCCTTTGTGGTATCATTTTTTTTTTTTCCCCAAGAGTGAGGCAGGTTACAAAACCAGCTGCAACAGGCCTGCACTGGACATAACAAGGTTCCGTAGGGCGGTTGAGAGAGACGCCTGACCTCCACAGGAAGAAAACATAAAAAAACAAAACATTGCTTAATCCTGAAAAACATAAAAACATATGTTCTGCTCTGATCGCTGGGTGTTAACACAGGGTCTTGACTGAGCTGTCGGCGAGCTGTCAGAGCTGCACTTAGGACAGAGACGGCCATGTTGGATTGAGTTTTAGAAGATGACACATTGAGTGTGTGGTGAGGAGGGAGGTAGAACACAGATGAGCCAGTGCAAGTAACATTTTCTCATGGAGTATAAAAACACACAAACTCAAAGGATGACGGGTAAAGAGATGGCCTCCGTCCCTTCCGTGCGTTTGTGAGTGTCGACATGCTGCAGACCAAACACACGGTGAAATACTCAATGACATTCACAAATCACTGTCTCTTCTCCTCCGCACACAGAGGAAAGAGTAAAACCTGCGAAGAAGACAGCAAGGCAGAGATAAAAACAATGACCGATTCAGTGTGTGCCCTGTAACTAAAACACACTTTTGGCACAGAAACCAAAGTGTCAAAAATCATTTTTTGCTGAAACTATGGGATTCTTCCTCCCAGTATAATATCAGATTTTGTAAAAAATGCTGGTGGTGTAGTTAAAACTAAAACAAGTGGCGGCTGCAGGGTTCTCGTTGGCGGCTTGCGAGTACTGCTGAGTGACGAGCTGGCTGAGGTAGAGCATTATCCGGCTGTCCTCCTCACAGAGCCCCAGCTGCTCCAGCAGGAAGCAGCGGCGCCGGCCCTCCACGGCGTCGAGCCCCTCTGTGGAGCTGACCGGCAGGTGGAGGTGGTGGGTGAAGGTTAACAGGAAGGCCTTGGCCGACAGCTGACAGAGCGTGCTCTGTAGATGAAGGAAGTAGGTGGAACCACGGCGAATGCATGTTCGGTGGTCCGCAATGTTGGCGAGGAGGTGGCCTTGGTATGGCGGGCAGCGTAAGGTCCTCTGGTCCGCATCCAGGATGGAGATGTAGCGGCTGTAGCGGGAGAGCGAGTAGAGTATGCTGGAACCCACGGGGGACGCTACCCTGTGGGGAACAGACAGACAGAGGAAGTCATATTTTGGTTCCACACGTTTGAAGTCACCTTATATAAGAGAGTTATATTCTTTTGGCCATATTTGGTCCGGATCAGTACCACCGGGCAGCAGCATGAATATAGAGGCGTTAACAGTCTTCACCTCCGTGGGTGATGTCATTGCTTGGATGGTCAGTGAACATACCTTTTTGGAATTATTTTATAATACGATTATTGCAACAATCATAATAAAGTAAGGGGGTTTAAGAAGAAGAAAATAAACATTTTCATATGTTCCAGAGGTGTCATGGTTCGTAAATTGTGAATAAAGCTTAAGGACATATTAAACTTCTCAGTTTATCAATTTCTGTAACCACTTATCCTGATTATGGTCTGGGGGGGGGGGGACGACGAGACACGACGACTGGAGCCTCTCCAGATGACTTTGGGCGAGAGGAGGAGTAAACCCCGCACCAGTCTCCAGTTCATCACAGGGCCGACACAGAGACAGACAACCATTCACACCATGGTGCAGTTTTAGAGTCACCTACTCATTCATTCATTCATTCATTCATCATCACAAAGCAGATGAAATGAAAAGTTGAAGAACAGACTGGAGGAGAACCGGAGGTTCAGTCAGTTGAGGAGTGATTCATCAGCTAATGAGTCAGACCAGAGGCGTGAAGGTAGATTTGACTGTGTTTTACAAACTATGCAGAGATAGCGATCATTTAATTTCATATCGATGAAAGGATTGAGAGGTTTTTAAGCATCAAGGTGAACGCTTTAGTAAATTTATGAGGAACATCATCGGTCATCATGACTTGAATAAGACACGGCTGCATGCCATTGGAAATTAAATGATATACTTGTACTTTTAGATATTTTAAATACTGGACTTTTATAAGGTGCATACAGTTTGTACGCATACTAACATCATTTTAAACACACCCTCTGCTTTCGGTTTCATTTGTGTCATTCTGAAACTGAACAGTTGGGTGAGAATGAGGAATTGCCTAAAACTACATTTATTTCCCAATAGACTGTGGGAATGGACCTGTCTGCTCTATTATCATGTAATCCATATCTAACAAAGTTAAAATTCATGTTGGAGAGGATAAACAGACTTTTTCCTCACCTTACACTTATTTGACTTTAGTTCTACTTAATTCACTCGACGTTCATGTTCTGAATTGTGACCATTGCGCATTGGCCGTGGTGATGAGATATCACGTAGGAGAATCAATTAGATTTTTAAATGTGGACATACCTTTGCAATCCAATGAGTTTCCACGTTTGCAGGTCACTAAGGGTGAACGGGCAGGACAGCCAGGCTTGAACCCTCTCTCCACACTTCCCAGGACGAGGCACAAAGAGGGCCAGAGCCGCAACAAGTCTGCGGACTCTGCCCTCGTCCGCCCCGAGCACCACCAGCGTTCTGCCACTCAGCAGACACCACAGGGCTTGCATGGCAAACGGGTACTGCCTGATGAACCTCAGGGCTGATTGTCCGGCCTTCTTCCTCTGACGCAGGGTCACCACACCGCCGTAGCCCAGAGGTGAGGCGGCCCGTTCAGACCCTGTAGAAGCACTCATAGCACAGTTTGAGCCGTCGTCTACGGAGGTTCTGGATACTGCATCTCCCAGTGGCCCCACAGGCAGCTGAAGCCCAGCTGCAGGGTGTTCTGAATGAGGAGAACCAACCGCATATTCCTCCTGGAGGGGAAGCAGGGCCTGGGGCTCCTGATTGACCACCAAGTTCTGAATGTGGGATATTTGGATAAGGTGAGTCAGAGTATCTGGGGCAGAAGCCTCATAAAGGAAACCATCTTGGGCCATACAACATGTTGTGTCTATCGGAACCAACAAATCAGACTCCGTCTGGCCAGATCCGATAGTGTCCCCCTCAAACTCATCATCATCATCCCTGCTGACCTCTGGCTCAGACATCACCTCCAGCAAAGACACTGGAGTCCGTCCACCCTCATCATCCCCAGCTGTGATCTCTTCACTGCTGCTCTCCCTCTCCAGGTCGTTGTTGTGGTCGAGGTCAGGGGTCAGATCAGAATCAGGAGCGTCTGTCATTGTACCGGGCACATTCTGTCGTCTCTCTGCTCGACACATCCCGCTCTTATCGCTGCTAAAGCTTCCTTTGGTTTCTTCGGAGCTCTCCTGGGTCTCCAGGGTCTGCTCTGAAGGGGAAGAATCCAGATGGCTCTCTTCAAGCCCAAGTTGACGCAGGAGCTCTCCGGTCCGGCTGGCCTCAGACGCCGCGTCTAGAAGATTCGGTGGTTCCACACCATCTAGCTCTAGAGTATCTGGACCTTGCACAATCAGAGGTGGATTTGAGAATCTATAGTTATGTACATTGTGGTTCACAGCACAGAATGGTCTCAGTGTTTGCCCTTCTCCCTCCTCATCATCGCCGAGGTCCTCCTCAAACAGGAAGTTTGTGATTTTCTGCTTCTTTCGTAATGCCCTATCGAGGCGGCGTGTGTACAGGTAGCTCAGGTCCCCCCTGAAACTCCTCTCCGTCTCCTTCAGGAGCTCAACTGTTGCCTCGTAGAAAGTAATTTCACACAGCTGTTGCAGGTTCTTCAGGCACTTGTCAAAACACTTTGCAGACTTGGCTTTGATCAGCTGCGGCGTGTAGGACGGCCTGCGTTTGATTCCCTCATCCTCTTTTTCCTTTCCTCTCTCATTTTCAACCTGACCCTGCGCTTCCTGCTGTTTCTCCACTCTGTCATTGTAACTGAAGGGCTTGGCCAGCGTAGCGTATTTGTTTAACAGCTCCTCACACTCATTCAAGCAATCTGTGGTACACCTCTGGCAGGTGACGGCGTGAGGATCTCGGCGGGGACGGTGATGGAAGGAGCTGATCTGTCGCAGCAGGTCTCTGTGTTCATAGATGCTTTTTTCCACATTTGCTAGCTCATTGGCCTTTTCCACGGCGTGGGCGGAGTACATGCAGTGAGGCCCCGCCTCTCTCTGAAGCCCCTCCTCCTTTTGCAGCACAGAGTGAGTGTACCTGAAGGGACGAAAACACATTCCCATTCAGGGAAAATGAACAGTTTAATAAAAGATGGGGCTTTTCCCTGAAAAAAACCGAAGACCTCCAACAATGAAGATCAAGTAATGATTTCATCCGACCATTAAAATGTAAGCCATGCTAGATGCCTACATCCCTTTTGAGAGCCAATATTTGCTTTACCACCAAATTGCTGCAGAACTAAAATAAGACTCTCCACCAACATGGTGAACAAGGTAACCATTATAACTTCTAACCAGGTTAACACTGTCATATTCACTGTCACATATTAGGATGCTGATGTTAGCAGTTAGCTAAAAGCACTTCTTTGTCCAGTTACTGGCAGAGACACTAGAATGGCCTCGAAGCTTGGCATGTGGAATTATTCAGTCATCTTCTAATCATACTACCGTCTGGTTTTTACACCCTGATGTGAATGTTGTTGGACATGTTTCCTTAAGACAAATAAGTAATCTTTTCTCAAAGAAGGATTATGAGTAATGTGGTTTTGTAATTTCATTACATGTAATTGCCATTTTGAAGTGGGCTTTGCATCAAGGTACAGAATCACACAATAAGTTACATTTGGGATAGCGGCTGACATTGCAAAAATATTTTCTACGTATTTAATCTATCTGGTTAGGGAACACTGTGTCACAATCAGATTTTAGAATCTGAAGTGTTTTACATTATTCTAACGTGGTACATATTCATTAATTAATGAATTTGCACCATGTATTTTATATGGACCTAAATATTTTACTAAAAATTTGAAGTTCTAAACTGATTTATACAATTGAATGTGTACACTGTGAGGAATAGCAGTTAAAAGGTTGTGTTGAAGCTCTTACTCCAGGTCCCGGAGCTTCCTCTGCAGTTCCTTGGCGAATGCTCTCCTGTTCCCAGCCTTCAGACACTCAGAGGCCTGTGAGAAGCGGAGTGACAGCTCCTGAAACTGCAGCATGATTTTTCTCTCATCTGCTGAGACGTATGCCATACAGAAGGGTCGCACAAAGCCTCTTGCCTCCAGGTCGTAAAGAGTGAGGTGATGGACGTAGGCAAAGGCCCCCTCCTTTGAATCGCCCAGCACCACCCTTGAGTCCTCCACAAAGCTGAGCCTTGGGTAGCCAGTTCCTGGTGGATGCCCCACGAAGGAGGCCTGGTAGTCCACTGACATGATGCGCAGGGAGAAGTAGTTGAGATCGAAGGTCCCGTAGACTTTGGGGTCATCAGGGAAGGTGAAGAGGGGCTGAGGGCCCACCTGCTCAGAGAATTCAGAGATGAGGATGAAGTCTTTAGTAAACTTGGCATAAGAAGTTTTGGCCCAGGGATTGAAGTCAGCCAGCGGATGAAGAGGAACAGAGAACTCCTTGGGGAGATCCAAGGGGTCAGGATGTGTGTCACCAAATTCATCCTCTTTCGTGAAAACCACCACGTCCGGTGAGCCTATCATGGTGGTGGTGCTGAGGTAGGCATGAGAAGCACAACACACTGGAGTAACACTGATAACTCATAGACCAGCTGTCAGAGCACAGTGCTGGGGGACTGACACATCAAGCACAGTCAGATTCTTCATTCCGGACATTTGTTAGTAAAATAGCTGCTAATATTAGGTGATCCGAGATTGAGAGGATCCACAAATATCGAAGTAGACTATATATTCCATAACGGTGGGATCCCAGATCTCAATGGGCCCGAAATCCAGCTGTGCCCCTACAGGAGCCGGTCCGCAGAAGAAGAGCCTTGATTTGTTTTAGGTAAAATAAAAGCAGCCACCTCATCATAAATAAAAGTCAGTCCAGTTCACAAATGCAATTATCTTGCATCAATTACAGTGTCCGGGGCAGACATCAGCCCATTCAAGCTGAGCGGAGAAAAACATTGCAGAGCAGAATTACTGAAGATCGGTCCATCTCGTCTTCTGCTCTTCATTCCTCATGCCCAGAACCAGACGACGTTCTGGGCGGATATGCCGGTTCGTTGTTCCAGAAACACCGCTGACCGACCGCTAATTTTCTCGTTCGGAGACAGACGCCATGTTTACCCAGCTGGTTGTAGTCTGGTCATGTGACCAGCCCGCCTCTCCATCTGGAGAAATTCCACCCTGAATCACGATTTTAATATTTGAATGCTTGAAAAATCTCCGAATTATCAGGACATTCCTTAAGGATCAAGAACAGTTATAATCTCTAGACCTGGCCCCAAACATTCCCTGAATGTTACTCTCTTTACGGATTACATGCCCCCCCTGCAACATAAGAAATAATAAATCTGTTATTATAATTTTGTTTTATTCTATGAAGACGTTTTCAGCTCCCCTTCCTGCTGACAAGTGTACATTTTGATGCAGTCATATTAATTTAGCCAAAAGGTGGTCGATTGTGTACCAATATTCATATTAAAATAGCAAAAATATTATATTTGAATATACAGACCAAACAATGTATTTAACTAAAAAAGTTGATAAAACGTCAGCACCCACACAAATAACGATATTAGGAGTGAGACATTTTTCTCAATCGTCTAATAGACGTTTTGGACACAAGGAAAAGTTTCTGGTTTAGGGTGGATTTTCTCAATGCGGATTGAAACGATAGAACCAGTTTTTACAATTACTACATTAATATAATTGTAAATTAAATGTTATTATTAATCTTAGAAAAGACAGTAGCTATATGGCGTCCAGCTGGTGTATTGCTTTCATTATAAACTTATTATATTTGTATGTTATGCAGGTTCCAGGGTTTTACTAATTACTCCTACAAAATACGATTATTTTATAAATTAAGTATTTTTTATTGTGTGTTATTGATCTCGCACATATTGGTGTTTTTGCGATATTCCGAGTTGTTCTATTTGTTTCGTGTTCATTTTTGAGTGAAAATTTTGAATAAAGATAAACAAAAAAGTTCCATGGTTTTACGACAGTGTTACAACCTTGTTTATGGCAATGTTACGACCTTGATTACGGCAGTGTTTTGACAGGCGGGCGGGGAATTTGTAAACAGACGACAGTGCCAGTGGTGGCTGTCGGTATAGCCAGTTATTTATTTTTATTTGTCATTTTTCTATGTTTAATTTAACAGAGTTGGACATTGTCAGCTTTGCAGTACTTTTTTTTAGCTCTTTGTAATATTTATGGGGAGCGGAAACCAAAGCATTACCTAGCTAGGTCAGCTAACATGCTAAAACAGTGGAGAAATATCAGCAGTGGGGCTGAGTGGACCTGCTGCCTCATGTGAGACCGGCCAGGCATGTTAGTGCCCTTATTCGAGAGGTCTTTGCTTCGATCGGGTCTACAACGACTGGGAGTCCAACTGCGGTATTTCTGTGCGGCTCAGACTGTCCTTTGCCCGACAGAAATGATCCGAAATCGGAGTCAGATCAAGCGCGTCCTTTGCGTAGCCGAGAAGAACGATGCAGCAAAAGGGATTGCTGAGATCATGTCCGGCGGCAGGTCCAGGAGGGTCAGTGTGTCTTCTCACTAGCAGCAACGTTACAACACCCTCAAAAACGCAATGTTATTAGTCAGCTGGAATGGATTTAGTTTCAGATTCTTTGACTTGAGTAAAAATACTAATACCACAAAAGGAAAATACTGCACTACAAGTAATTACATTTTTTCAAAACTTTACTTAAGCAAAAGTATTATATAATAAAAGTTTTATATGCAAAATGTACTTGAAGTATTAAAGTAAAGCACTCACTGTGCAGTGAAAACGTCCCATCCAAGTATTTTACTATTATAGATGGAGCATTTTTCTGCTGTAGTAATATGTTGGCCTACGTCACTACTGTTTTAAAATAAAAAGTGGAAATACTCCAATTATGTATGAATACCCCAATTTGTACTTTAAAACAGTGTTTGTGTAAATATATCAAGATACTATCCACCATGGTTAGTCAGTAACGTTATAGTGCTGAAACAAATTGTACGTAGATGGATTCAAATTTTATCAACCACAACTTTGATTGTCAATTATTGGTTTTTCTTCAAATCCTACTTTTAGCTAAACTGATCTTTCTAGTTTTCCAAATACAATGATTTTCTGCTTTGTGTCCCTTCCCTTTAAAAACGGTCTATTAATAGTGCCCATTGTTTGAGAAATATGTCTTCACATTGTTAATAATAATTTGTTTAGTCAGTTCTAAAAATAACAGGTATTTGCATACTAGTATGTATAATAACATTTTTTCCACAGGATAGGTACGTAATTATTAACACATTTTATCATATGGAATTTTTTGGGAAGTTAAAATCATTTTTTCAGAAAAAATGATTTTAACCTCCGTCTTTGTTTCACAAAGAAAAAGACCACACATCAATTCAAAACTGATCATCTGATAGAGTAATCATTTCATAACCTGGCAGAATCACCTGCTACTGAGCCTAAATGACTGCCCAATATTTCTTGAAATCAGAAGGTGTTCATACAAATGGTACTCTATTACTCCACTGTTGTTCCAGTGTTGATTGTCTTCCATTTTCTTTTCCATTTTAGAGGGAGGGGATGTCCAAGTTCAATAAAATCTATGAGTATGAATATCATCTCTTTGGCCAGGTGAGTAAATAAAATTAAGCAATTACATATACACACATTCATCGGTAGTTCTCTCGTGTTACGTTTTACGTTATATCTTAATGTTTTCCAATTTATACGACCATCCCTTTCCAGAATGTGAACGTATCGATGACATCAGTATCGGGCCATTTACTGGGTATGGAGTTTAAAGCACCGTTCCAAAAATGGTAGGTTAAAACTAGATTCTTCCCATCATAATCTTCAGAGTCTCACAGCGTCACAACAAAAATATAATTTATTCGTTTTCTCTCTAAAGGCACAGTTGCAACCCTGTTTTGCTATTTGATGCTGAGATAGAGAAATATTGTCCAGACAACATGATACAAATCAAGGTAAGCTTCTTACAGTCCTCTCACAAAATGTACAACAGAATCTTTACCTTGTATAGATAAACCTTAGAGACCCGCCCCTCTCAATGTAATCACATTGTCTGTATCAATTTGGCGTTTGATTGATATTAGTAATGTTAACTGTGATAGTTTTAGTCGTTGGATTGGGACATACTACCAAATTACTGTTTTATTTTTATTCCATATAATTTGTGCCCAAGCATAATTATTCAGAAAACAGGACAAAATAAACCTATTGTGTATTTTGAGAGGGCAGAGGGCTCACTTATTTTTGCCTTTTCATTTCTCAGCAGGGGAGCGTCATAAATAATACTTAATATGCATAATGGAAATGTACTGCAATTTTTTATAATCCATTCCCTTTCCATTTAGCCCTCTTTATCTTCTCCATCTCTCTGTCTTTAGCGGACCCTAGAGAAAGAGGTGAGGCAGTGCCAAGCTTTAGTCATCTGGACTGATTGTGACAGAGAGGGAGAAAACATCGGCTTTGAAATCATCAACGTCTGTAAAGCAGGTGTGACAGTAATATGTGTGGGTTGAATGTGTTGCCGTTGTCGTGAGCATGAGATGATATTGACTGTGAAGATGAAAAAGCGTATATTTCATGTATGTCTGTTACTTATTGTGTGCTTGTGTGATTTTTATGTATGTCTGTCATAGTGAAGCCCAATTTACAGGTCTTTCGGGCAAAATTTTCCGAGATCACCGCCAACTCAATTCGTAGAGCGTGTGAGACCCTAATTGAGCCAAATTGTAACGTCAGCGATGCCGTCGATGTCCGTCAGGAGCTTGATCTGCGGATAGGTAACAGCACTTAAATGTTCTGTATAATACGTCGAGTCGAAAATGTTTGATCGAGTGGGAAACGGTTTGAGATGCTGTTGAAACTTCCATCCTCTTTTCTGTGCTCTTTCCTTTCAGGTGCGTCCTTCACTCGTTTCCAGACGCTTCGCCTGCAAAAGATCTTTCCAGAAGCTTTAGCCAATCAGCTGATATCATACGGCAGCTGTCAGTTTCCCACTCTGGGCTTTGTGGTGGAACGCTTCAAAGCCATCCAGTCTTTCATACCAGAAACTTTCTACAAGATTAAAGGTACAAGCACTTCCGTGCACAAACCCACAGGTTTAGCAGAGATGCTCAGGTTTTTGACTCCTGTTCATTCATTCTGTTCTTCGTCTCTGTCTCAGTGCTGCATGAGATGGAGGAGGACACTGTGGAGTTCAGCTGGAAGAGAAACCGTCTTTTCAACCACACAGCTTGCCTGGTTCTCTACCAGATCTGCATGGAGGTATGTGCCTATTTGTGTGCGTGTGTGTGTTTTATGCCGAGCACATCGAGAAGTGTAAGTATGCACCTTTAGCAATGTGATCTTAATGAATTAAAACCGGCCAAGAAACCTTTTCCAATCATCCAAAATTTGGCCATGATTAGGAAGTATGATTGTAATAATATGCATCGTTATCGGATGTTAATGGATGAGCTCTTAACTCAAAACATTTAATGTGACCTTTTTCAGTGTTTTAGTCTTTCTGATGTTAAGTGGAGAGTTCAAAGACTACTAAAATGTCTACATGCGCGGGCACTTTATTGTTAGTTTTTTAAAGACAGTCATCCTTCATCATCATCACTCATTTTTTTTAATCTCACGTTTACTTGTTTGTGTTGGTGAATATAATGTTGACGTTCTTATTTTCTTAGTGATAATATTAATGTTTTTTTTAGTCTTTTTTACTTCGTAACTCCTCATTTATTTATTGAGTTCCGGTTTTGTTTGTTAATGCACAACATTTATTTATTATTACTAATCTCATCAATCCATATTTGGAGAAGTTGAAGAAGGTAGAAAACAGTGGAGTTATTCCATTATCTCAAAAGCTGCGCACGTATTAATAAACCCACACATTTATTAACCATTAAAAAATCCAGAACCTCATGTTTCAAATATGGTTTGTCCTCTTGTAAAGTTGTGTGAATGGCAGGTTTACTACGTTCAAAATAAACTCTCAAGATGTTTATAATAATAATAATAATAATAATAATAATACATTTAATTTATAATGCACTTTACATTTGGATCAAATCTCAAAGTGCTACAAGGTAAAAGCAGATAAAAGCATCAATAAAAAATAAAATAATAGCTATATAAAAACATGACAAAAAGCAGCAATGTTAATTAAAGTTATAGGTTCTGCTAAAAAAAAGAAAAATATTTAGAAAGTGTATTCTCATAACTATTTTCTATATTAAACAGTATATAACCATAAACCTCCTGAATTCCAACTTTCTTTCTTTTACAAATCTAGACCATCTTTTCCCCCGTGTAAACTCATTATTACACATGACTCATCATGTTTCTGATGAGTCATGCGACTCATCAGAAACAAATAAAACCAAACCAAAATCATCTTGGTTGCTCCAGCAATAACTATTTCCGATGTTGTACCGTGTGCTCTCAGTTAGGAAGAAGGAAACTCCAGGCGAATGCTCGGTGCTGTGGAAGTTGAACTTAATAAACTGCAGATGAACAAAATCCACTTGGCTTCCTTCAGGCACACAAGCATTGAGTCAAGAATGGAGAGAAGGGGTTACTCACACTCGTAGGAAGAACAATTGAGGGTCAGAACCATTCTGTTTTTCCTCTGTTTGTGATATTTTTGTGATTTTTATTTATTTTTTTTAAATTATACCTTCTCTAACAAAAAAAGGGATTTTTTTCCTATCATTGACCCGGCGCTGGAGTGCCTGAAGTAAGACAAGCAACTTTGTTTATTTAAAAAATTTCTGGTTTTGCCAAAATAAACCCTTAATTAATGGATTTAAACAGGAAAATATTCTGGCTCTTTTCAGTGTTGTGTGTGTGTGTGTGTGTGTGTGTGTGTGTGTGTGTGTGTGTGTGTGTGTGTGTGTGTGTGTGTGTGTGTGTGTGTGTGTGTGTGTGTGTGTGTGTGTGTGTGACTGCAGCTCTAAACCATTAAATAACTGAATAAGACCATTAAATAAGTGAAATGACAAAATCTTCTTCTAAAACCCCAATATATTTGTCCACCTACCCAACCCTGTTAACTCATCACATTAAAACACTGAATTATTTTACGATGACATCTTTTGCTTGACATGCACACTATCAGGTATTGTGACATGATTTTAATGCATGAAATATAAAATCTGCTAAGACAGCCTGAGTCATTATTATTCAGAAATACTTTTTGCATTACCGCGAAGATAATCATTTCTGAAGTAGTGTCTGCACACTTTGCCGTTCTGTAATCCTTTGATTTTGTTTTAAACCCTGTGGAGTCTGGAGTTTCTGTGGGCATGCTAGAGATTGCGTCTGAATCGATGACTGAAAAAAAATGTGTTACTTCATCGCCAAGATGTTCAGAGCTGACGAGCATGTAATTATCACTTAGGTAGTTTTCCTTGTTTTCATTGCAGTAGGATGTAATTATGAGGAGCTAAAATTAGGTCAAACAAAAACAAAGACTGTTGGCTTTTATACCAGGGCTCAATCAAATGCTTCTTGTTAAGTTCATATATATTTATATGTAGTTACACTGCGTCCACAACTATTAGGCAAGACAGTATTCTGATCTTAAAATAATTTCTATGCACATTTTCTGTCTCCAAGCAATATAAACTTGACTACCTATTGGATTCAATCATCTTCAGGTGTCATGTATTTGTATAATGAGGGAAGATGTGGCCTAAAGTGATTAAAACCCTAGATCAAGGTGTGCAAAATTATTAATCAGCTTCGGTGCCTCAGGTAAAATCATAATCTAATGGATGCAATAATCCAATTAGATTATGTGATCATTTAAAAATGCACGATGACGAAGAGGCACAAATGAACTGCAAAAGAGAGAGAATCGAAGAATCGAACGTGAAGCTGCCAGGAACCCATTGTCCTCCAGTGCTTCCATATTCCAGAACTGTAACCCGCCTGGAGAGTCCAGAAGTACAAGGTGTTCAGTGCTCAGAGACATAGCAGAGGTAAAGATGGCTGAAACACGAGCACAACTGAATAAGACTTGACCAAACAAGAATTGAAAATAGATTTTTCAAAGGTTCTATGGACAGATAAATGAGAGGGACTCTTGATGGACCAGATGGACGGGCCCGTGTTTGGATCACTGACGGACGCAGGTCACCACTTTGAGTCAAGCACCAGCAAGGTGGAGGAGGGGGGGTTCTTGTATGGGCCGCTATCATTAAGGATGAGCTAGTTGAACCTTTTCGGGTTGAAGATGGACTGAAAATCAACTCCCAAACTTACTGCCAGTTCCTGGAAGATACTTTCTTCAAGCAGTGGTGCAGGAAGAAGTCTGCAGCTTTCAAGAAAGCCCTGATCTTCATGCAGAACAATGTTCCATCATCCAAGCACTCCACTGCTTGGTTAGCCAGTAAAGGCCTCAAAGATGACGGAAAAATGACATGGCCTCCTTCCTCACTTGATTGAGATCCCTTTGAGAACTTGTGGGCCCTTCTCAAACGTGAGGTTTACAGTGAGGGAAGACGATACTCTTCTTTGAACAGCATTTGGGAGGCAGTGGTTGGTGCATCAGTAGAAGTTGATCGAGAACAGATCAAGAAACTTACTTTGGTACTCATCTTACTCCATGGATGGAAGGCTCATGGCAGTAATTGAAAAGAAGGGTGGCTACATTGGTCACTGAATACTTTTGGAAGGCCAGAAATGTCCTTTCAACATATTACATTACATTTAAATGTAATTTAATTTAGTAATTTTGAGTTACTTATTGGTTACCTTTACTCTAAAAAACATGAGAGCGATTGAGTTGGGAAATATTCTTTTTATAATTTAGTTGCCTAATAATTCTGCACACTAAAAGTTGCGTAATAATTCTGCTCGGCTATAAAGTTCCCTGAGAATGACGAAACTCACTTTTCCCTTGTTAAACATTCAGGTTTGAGGTTCAGTTACATTTTAGATTGACTACTGTGTGTGTGTGTGTGTGTGTGTGTGTGTGTGTGTGTGTGTGTGTGTGTGTGTCTGTGTGTGTCTGTGTGTGTGTGTGTGTGTGTGTGTATCTGTATATATGTGTATGTATGTATATATATATGTATATATATATATATACACACATACTTAACAAGATGCATATTTTTAAGCTATACTATTATGATTCATTAACAAGGATTCCAAGAAAATCATCATCAATGCTCATGGGAATATTCATTATTTTATATATATAAAATAACTGATTGTCTCCTCACAATTTTGAAACCTGCATTGTTTACATTCAGGTTGACTTGCTAGCATTATTATTATTATTAACATTATTGTTATCAATAATATTATCATTCTCCTTCTCCTGGGATTTTTGCTTTTTCTTGTTTGGTTCATTTCCACTGTTACTTGTTGGACATAAATAGATTCATTCTGCCGATTTGTTTTGTTTCTGTTTATCTTAAATGCTAGTCAGTATATTTCAACAAATCTTTCTACGCACAACCACCAAGTATTTAACTGACCTTTATTTGTTATTTTAAGTGGTTACAAGTAGATATTTAGGGCGTGTTCTGGGATTGGTATTTTTCTCCCATGAGTGTTCCCAGGACATATCTCAAAATCTCACATTTATTCACAAAAGTACTGTACTCTCCATGTAACGGAGAGATGCCTTTTAAAATGTAGAAGTTTGAGGAGGTTAAAGCGCCGCAGTATTTTATATTGAATGTTGAACTTTTTACATGAAATTAACATAGTTAACATGGACAATTTAGTCTTTCTTTGATGACTTGCACCCATGGCGGGCGGTCCCGGGTGTTTCTTTTGTTTTGGTGGAATGCTTGGTCATGGGGAGAAAGGCCCTGGCATTTGAATAGCTAAACTCTTCCAAAGGAAATGAGCAGACCCGCCTTAGTACACAATCCAAAACTTCATCAGAACCTGTCATTTTCAGCATGAAGGTTGTTGTTGTTTCATATAGAGAGAAGAACGGAAGGGGTATGTGGACTAAAAGGGCAGTATAATACCCCCCAGCCCACTTCCTGTGAGTCAGACTAGCCATTTCACACAAAGCAGGGATCCACTAATGAAAACATTGCCTCACTGTGCTATTAGTGGTCAAATACTTCACAGCGCATATGTTAGACACAGAATCCGTTGCTCTGGTTTATAAAAGGGTCGTCTTTGCTTTGAATTTACTCTGTAATAAGTCCTAATTGGACGGGTCTTAGATGTACGTAGGTGTTAATAGACCCTGTTGGTGATGTGTGGCACTTGTTCCCACTCAGTGATCTCTGAAGTTCTTCCGTTGTCAACAAACAAAACACCAAGGCTACCAAATAAATGTACAAGGCTGTTGCATAACAGATGCAAAAAATGTACTCACTGAAACACAACAAAAGCTAAGTAATGCAGGAGAGGAATTTGTCATGGCAACACCCCCTCCCCACGCATGAACGTGTCAGAATTTTTTTCATGTACATGTAAGTCCATTCTGTGTGTGTGTGTGTGTAACCTGTCCTCCACCTGCAGCATTCATTTTGATTGTGTTGTCGATCTGCCTGAATAAAAAGGGTCTAAAAGCCACATGTTGAAAGTACACAAGAGAATATCCTTCTATTCATTTCCAGGATCCAATGGCAACAATCACCTCAGTAACCAGCAAGCCCAAGAGCAAGTGGAGACCACTGCCTTTGGACACTGTGGTAAGAAAGTCAAACAGTAGAAACACAGCATCTCAGAACTCACCCGACGACAGGAAGAACCAAAAACCTCCTCCACTGTCCCACTGTGAACACTCTTCTGTCTTTATCCCACCAACAGGAGCTGGAGAAACTGGCCTCTCGTAAGCTAAAGATCAGTGCCAAAGAGACGATGAAAATTGCAGAAAAACTTTATACTCAAGGGTAAGTGTGTGTGTGTGTGTGTGTGTGTGTGTGTGTGTGTGTTTTAAGTTCCACACTTTTTATTTTCATTTTCGGTGTAAACGTCCCGTCCATTACATTTTTATGGAATGGTCTAGTATCGTGACAGCAAATGAGTGAGCAAACGGTTTATTTAAATAATTGGAGTTATCACTGCATTAATAAGCTCATTATAGGACCCCATCTTTTTCCAATTTGTTCTTTGTAACCTTAAAGACTAGGTTATCCGCTCCAGCACGTTCAAATTCCCAGATCCTTGGATTATAAGTAGGTGGTTTGGTCTTGAACCAGTTGAACGTTATGCATTTTGAAGATGCGTTAATAAATCATTAGCAGCTCTTCCCTCTATGCTTTTGGGTTTCACCCTAAGCAGAGCCATCAGTGGGTCTCGAGGGATGTCCGTTTGGAACCCCCCCTTAAGTGCTCGTTAACCCCCTCCCACAATGGTTTCAGTTTAGGGCACGACCAGAATATGTGGAGACGGTTACCTATCTGTGCTCCACACTTTCTCCAGCGTGTGTGAGTACATGTTGGGGCCATGTTTGCATTTATCTGAGGTGTTGGAAAGTATCTGGTAATTACTTTCCATCTGAATTCACTCCAAGTGTTAGAGCCGGTTATCAGAACATATTTCTTCCCAGTCCTCCCTTTGACTTCTCTGGTAGCATCTCAGCCTCCCATCTTTCTTTAATATGTATTGAGTTATTTGGATTCATAAATAAAAAGAAGCTCCTCGTATAAGTGAGAGATTATCTATCCTTCATCTTTCCCCAGCTGTAGATTTATCACTAATGTCTCTGCTCCTGTGGGGTTTACGGTTTGGTCCCAGTCTTTGTCGTTTATTAAACGGTGTCTTAATTGTAAATACTTGTCAGAGAGGTAATGGATTTTGGTAACCTTAACGCGGGTTGCATTTCTCTCCATATTCTTGATGCTGTAGTGTATGTAAAGTAATGTGATACTTGATAACATTTGTGCTTCATAAACTTGTATTTTATTTTAACTTAGTTTTCTTTATTTTTTGGTAAACTTTGTTTGAAGACCTGATCAGTTCAGTTAGTTAAACACAGAATATTAGAAACAAGGATTTGATCCATTTCTTTTTCACGGCACCGTAAAAGATGACTTCATCAGCAAACCCATGTTTTAAATTGGTTTTGTGTCAGTGAATCTCCCCCCCCCCCCTCTTTCTCCCTCTCACTCTCTCTCTCTCCCTCTCCCTCTCTCTCCCTCTACAAACCCAACTGGTCTGGCAGTAGGCCAGAGGTTTCTGCCCTTTGAAAGGCAGCTTTTCCTCGCCACTGTCTCCTGAATGAATAGAGAGTTTGGTGTAGACCTGCTCTTTTTGGAAAGCGATCTCGTGATCTGGCGTTATATAAATAAAACTTGATTGATTGATTGAATAAAACGTAACTTGTGTGTATTTGTATTGTCTTTGTTCTGCTCTTTCAGGTATATCAGCTACCCCCGTACAGAAACAAACATCTTTCCCCAAAGTTTGCCCCTCACCCCCCTGGTTGAGCAGCAGACAGAAAGCCCTGCCTGGGGGTCTTTCGCCCAGCGAGTACTTGATCAGCCTGGGGGTCCCAGCCCACGGCAGGGCAAGAAATCGGACCAAGCCCACCCTCCCATACACCCCACCAAGTACGGCAGTACTCTGCAGGTAGGTCTGCACCAACTAGTCTCAGTTTGCACAGATGAGAAACTTGTATACCGTCATGATCTGAATTTCTGACGGTTTCTCACGGTTTTTGTCTATTCCCATATTAACCAACTATAATAAACAGATGACTGTCAAAGATTGGGGTTGGGTCTCCCTATAACAAGCCAGCACTTGTCATGCCCTCAAATGTTTCTATTTCTTCAACATTATGATGAAAACCATGAGCTTCATGATTTCACAGATTGATAAAAGCAGCCCAAATCTCAGAGTTGTGATAAAACATTTACGAAGCCTAAAAGAAGAGCATTTTTAGCTTCAACTATTTACGAGCTACTTCCTACTTTTGAAGTGTGTACGTAAAAGATTTTTGACAAACACGCGCCGAAAGACACTGGTACCAGCTGATCATAATTTGTGGCTATTCACACTAACAAATACGGATTTGCAAACTAACACATACAGGAACTAATATTGTGTCATCTTTTTTTGCCTTCATTTTCCTATTCTTTTGTGTTCAGGGCAATGAAGGACGTGTGTATGAGTTTATTGCCCGGCACTTCCTGGCTTGTGTATCCCAGGATGCTTTGGGGCAGGAGACCGTGGTGGATATAGACATTGCCCAGGAGAAGTTCTCCGCCTCAGGACTCATGATCATTGCGAGGAACTACCTGGATGTTTATCCGTATGAAAAGTGGAGCGCCAAGGTAAAACTCCTGTACCATAGTTTTCAATGGTAGTAAAGCTCAGTTAGTTGTCAGTTCCATCTAAAGGTTCTAAAATGCAGTCTGTGTTACATCACCGTGTTGAAATAATGTTGTTGTTGTGTGTGGGCCCAGTCGCTGACGGTCTTAGTTACTCTGTGCCCGTGTGTATTCTAGGTGATTCCGGTGTACGAGCAGGGCTCGCAGTTCCAGCCGTCTGCTATCGAGATGGCGGAGGGACAGACGAGTCCTCCTCAGCTGCTTACCGAAGCCGACCTCATATCTCTGATGGAGAAGCACGGCATTGGTACAAATACACTTTGAAATAACTTATTTAGGTCCGCGTAGAAGAAAACACAACCCGGGCCCAAAGAGGGAGAACGCTGTTAAAACGTATACATGACATCATGAACACAGCGACTTCATATTCAAAGACGTACAGCAGCTCTGAAGGACAGAGGCAGCAGCCCCCCCGCCATGTCCCACCCATTCTCAAATATTTAGCCATAAACACTTTAGAAAATACTGATTCTAAATGTTTAATTTATCCAAAGCATCTCCCATATTTCTGTATATATGTTTATATCATCAAGGTATATTGTGATACGGCATGTTATTGATTGGTTATTTCATTCATTCATTCATTATCTGTAACCGCTCATCCTGTTGATGGTTGCAGGGGGGCTGGAGCCGACTGTGAGCGAGTTTGGTACACTCTGGTTATACTCTAATTTATTCAATTTAACTAACTAATTGAGATAATCTTTTCATGAATGAAATAAACAATGTGCAATATTTCAACATGCCGATTTCATGAAAAAAAAGACAGTAATGAGAGAGAAAGAGTCAGGGAGTTGACATGCAGCAGGGGGTTCTGGGTTTGCTGTTTGGTTTCTGATGCAAACTTCTTCTTTTTTATATAAAATATGTGGCTCACAGGCACAGATGCGACCCATGCAGAGCACATTGAGACGATAAAGAGTCGCATGTATGTGGGTCTGACGGCTGACCAGAGGTTTCTACCCGGAGAGCTCGGCATGGGACTGGTGGAGGGTACGTGGACAAACACACTAACTTCTAATACATGCATATGTTAGGTAGGGTGGGTTCCCCTTTGCTGTTGTCATAATATTTCACATATCACCAAATCAAATGTGTGTTTAGGTTACAACTCCATGGGCTACGAGATGTCCAAACCAAACCTGCGGGCGGAGTTGGAAGCAGATCTGAAGCTGGTATCAGAGGGCAGGAAGGACAAGCAGAGGGTGTTGCAGCACCACATCCAAAACTACAAGACTGTCTTCATTGAGTCTGCAAAGAAGGCAAAGAAGTTAGTTCAGCTGGACTTTGTAGTAAACGTTTGTCGTTATAGGCGTCATTCAAACCCAGAATTGTGTCACATTTTACGATGATGGGTCAGTTAAACCCGTCCCTAGAGTCACTGAACGCCGGTTGTTGCTGTGAGCCAGATAGCAAGTCATTCTCTGCTGTCTTCTCAGGTTAGATGAAGCCCTGGCTCCATATCTGGGTGCAGCTCTGCAGATCCCTGAAGCGGAGCAGCAGGGTATGGAGATTCCACTGCCAGTCAGGAAGTGCCCTCACTGTGGGCGGGACATGGTGCTGAAGAAAAAGAGGGAAGGTAACAGGTAAGAGCCGAAGCACGGGAACTTTTTAAAATTACATTACCCCAAATAACAAAAGGTTCTGTCCATCTTCCGGCACTTAAAAACTGAAATCTGCACTTTTATCTTCACTTGTTGCTTCAAATATCCATGTTTTCCCTCACTCACTGTACTTTTCTGGACCATAAGATGTTTTTTTTGCATGTCTTAGCCTGTAAAAAGTGTTGATCAGAATCTTGATAATTGATATTACATAGTAGTTCCAACTTGAACAGTTTA
Organism: Lophius piscatorius; assembly: GCA_009660295.1. Classification (NCBI taxonomy): domain Eukaryota; kingdom Metazoa; phylum Chordata; class Actinopteri; order Lophiiformes; family Lophiidae; genus Lophius; species Lophius piscatorius. The sequence goes on from VRLP01005704.1 coordinate 28,248, forward strand.
ATTAATAAAGTATGATTCTTACGACTCCCCTGTTTGCTAAATGTAGCAGCACGGCTCACCTCACCTTTCCTCTCCTCCCCTCTCCTCTCCTCTCCTCTCCTCTCCTCTCCTCTCCTCTGTGTCTCTGCCGTTTGCAGTAAGTACCTGTCCTGCGTTGGCTTCCCAGCATGTAAGACAGCGGTGTGGTTCCCTGACGTGGTGCTGGAGGTCAGCAGAGATGACAGCGTTTGCACCACCTGTCAGCCACGCCCTGTTCACATGTAAGACAACATATTCCCTTTCATTTCACACAGCTGTACACTTTACATCAGAAACAGCAACGCTTTTAAGCTGTTTATGATCAAATGAGCTTTGGCTCAATGCCATAATGTTCCATTTCTGGAACTCCTAACCGACACAATGGAAACCAAAAATAAAAAGAGATCTCGTCTGATAGGAGCTTTGCTACTATGGAAAATGCATGACACCCCTAAGAGTTACGTTCTATGTCCATGTTACTTATTGAAGGGGTTATTGTGAAAATAAATGATTTTGTGCTTTGCTGGGACAACCTCATCAGGGAGCAACAGTTTGTTTCATTTGATGTTAAATTACACATATATACGACCAGGACAATTAAATATTTTAGTCCAAAATATATGACCTTCAATCATTCCCCCAACAAGGGTTCTTTGTTTCAGTCTCTTGTTGAAAATAATCCAGAATGGGTCGTCCTTGAAATTGATCTCCCATAATTTCCCCCTGGCACATTTCAGATCGAATTAACTACAAATATCTAAATATTTTCTTTTCACATCAACAAAGAGCACCTTGCTGTGTTTGGATCACATGGCTGGCATAATTTAGACTAATGAGCGGGAATGTGTGTGTTTGTCTGCGTGTGTGTTTGTGTGTGGGTGCTGCACAACAACAAACACACGTGAGACTCGGTGGCCTCAGCAGTGCAGGAAGCTCGCTTACACAAGTGGGCGTTAACCCATTGAGCACGTGCCTCAGCTCAGTCCAAATATAGGGCACACTCGCAAGCATCGAGCCAAAGTGCTCCACACCAGCATTTGTTGCCATAGCAACCAATCTGGTACTGAGCTCAAAGTTGAACTACTGCACTTACTGTAAAGCGAAATGACTGCTTTCCATCGCGTCTCACCAGTTTGAGCTTGTTTGATAACATGCCGTTAACAGCAGCTGTTTGCAGTTTAAAAAAACTTTCTTACCGATAAATTCCTTCATAATGTTTTCACTCGGCACACACATCGTTTACCGAGTGCACTGTGGGTGTTAAATAATGCTTGATTACAATTTTTACATTTTATGCGGGGTTCTCGTATTATCATCGTGTGTGCGTGGGTTCCTTCTGCTTCCTCTCTCCGTCCGAAGACTTGCGAGTGTGGATTTGTTTATTGGTGACTCCAAATTGCCCATAGGTGTTAATGTAAGTTGTAAAGCTTTATATATCCACCCTATACTGAACAGATGACCTGTCCAGAACCTGTTCACACCCCCTCTCTCCTGATGTCAGCCGGGATTAGCTCCAGCCCACTGCCACCCTGGAAATGGGATAAAGTGGTGGTGGATTGAGGCAATGCATTTCAAGTTTAACTTTCTCAAAACTCTTCAGCACAAAGTTTCACTGGTTTTATATCTATGTAATATAAACATCTTTCTAATGTCTTGAAGTATTCTTTCACTCAATGACTAGTGAAAAAAAGCAGGGAATTACGTATCATTGTGGAAACTCCTGTTTTCGGGTCTGTGTGCCGTTCCTATTTTATCTGACATGCTGCACTAAAGATTCATTTATTTTCCTTTTTTTTTGCTGTCGTTGGATTGACGTTAACATTTGTGTCCTACTTTCTCCAGGTTGAAGTTCAAGTTCCGCAGGGGCAGCCTCCCGGCCATGATGCCTTTAGAGTTTGTTGGCTGCATCGGTGGATGTGATGAGACGCTCAGAGAGGTCCTCGACCTGAAATATCTCCGAGCAGGGGGAGGGGGAGGAAGAGAAGATCTTTCTACGCCAATTCCAAGGCCCCCGAGACCGAATCCACCCAGAGCTCCAAGCTCAAATCCTCGACCTTCCCTGCCTCCTGTCCCCTCCTGGAACCCTCAGCCAAGACCCCCACAGACTGGCGGCGGTGTAGAATCCAGCAGTGATGCCATTGTGTGCAACTGTGGCCAGGATGCACTCCTCCTCACCGTGCGCAAAGACGGCCCCAACCAAGGTCGCCAGTTCTACAAGTGCAACGCTGGGACCTGCAACTTCTTTCTGTGGGCGGATCAGCCGAGTCAGCAGGGAACACCGCCGATTCAAGGGCCTCCACTGCAAGCTCCTTCTTCCTCCCAGCCTTCGAGGCCCTCTCTGGGGTTCGGAAATATTCCTGGACACGTGGGACAGACCCGGTGTAACTGCAATGAGATAGCCGTGATGCGCACGGTGCAGAAGGACGGTCCAAACAAGGGCCGGATGTTCCACACCTGTGGGAAACCCAGAGACCAGCAGTGTGGCTTCTTCCAGTGGGCTGATGAGAATGCACCTCCACCAGGTGAGGCTCGCACGCTCACACACACTCACACACAAATGTATAGTTGTCACTGATTTTTAAATTACACCTGTGGAATAAATGGAAGGAGATAGGTTACCACCCATGTTTGTTAGTTTGTCTACAAGATGTTTCAAAAAGGTGTGAACGGAGGTCAAAGAGGGGTGCGTTCAATTGAATGAAGGATCCTGGTACAGGTGTGGATCCTGCATCACTATATCTTTCTTCAACAGTGAGCGATCCAGATTGGGTTCATAATCAAGATCTTGTGAGGTTAAGTATATATTCAGAGGGGGCGGCAACATATACAGGTCACAGTCCTGAACAAACTAAATATGAAGATTTAAGCTCATCGAGAGCTAGCTAGCATTCTATTGCTAGCATCTACGCTGTAGGCAGTGAGACGTTTCTCTTCCATCTGGTAACTGTTAGCAGCAACATCAATTCAAAGGTTGGCTCTTTCCAGCTGCAGTAAAAATATATCACCAAGACACCACTGCTGCATAAATTACTAGAGTCTCCTACGAAGAATTACATTTAGAATTTCAACTCTGTTACTGTCTCCTGGATGTGATTTTGACCTAAAGGGCACTGCGGTTCATCTCAGGTGCGTATTCAGGTCTATTATATCACATTTAAAAGACGAGCAATCACTAATGAATGTAAATAAACATCATATTGCAGACAGGCATTACGATAGCTTTTTATCTAATATTTCAGCCTTCAGTCCCGTTAACTGTCAAATATTTTACACCATGAACCTGTCGTCTAATCCCTTCTAAAGTATGTCACGTGATTAGTGGAAATATCTTAATGCTACCTTGCAAACGGAAGTTCAAGGAGGGGAATCTTTCTCAATGAAACTGAGAAACTGTCACAACTCCCAAACAGACCTTGCAGCAACCACTTAGCAGCCTGACAGCGTCCACAGTCGAACTACACACATGCACGCACACACGCACGCACGCACGCACACACACACACACACACACACATAACAACTTTTTTTCTGCTTTGGATCTGGTGACCTCTAACCACCTCCTATCTTTGACGTGTCCCCCCCCCCCCATCAGGTGGTTTTGGTAGTGGATTCAATGACGGTGGAGATGGAGGGAAGAGGTGGAAGAAACTAAAGGGAGATGCCACCACTAGCAAACCTCCAGCTGCCAAGAAACCACGTACCTGTGGCATTTGTCACGTGCCGGGACACACCCGCTCCACCTGCCCCCAGCGGTGACGACTCGTTTAGGACGCAATGTGGGGTTATTATCGAAGCCTGTAGCTTTATTGTGTGGAGTCGGATTAGACTTTTCCAATATGCAAACCCTCAGACTGTAAGTGTCCACTCTCAGGGGGAAGGGGACGTCTTCTGGACTCTGAGAATGAAACCAAGACTCTGATTGAGCTTTTGCACTTCTAATGTTTCTCAGATCAGGAATGTATGCCAGGGGTTTAAATCTGCAAGCATAGTTCAACCAATGGCTGCTGAAGCTTAACGCAGCATTCTTGAACAGACTCAGGCTTTATGCGTCAAAGTGCCCAAACTTTTTTCCTGCCAGGGCAGAATGCTCTGAGAGGAAGAGGAGCGCATAGAGAACCGCCTGAGAGCGAAACCTGCAGTAACCTGACGCTGCTCAGCCGTTTATGGGAAATTTGCTCAGCTGGTCTCGGATCAAATGAATCTCCCTTCCGTCTCCACCTGTGGCCTGAGAGCTTGACTCAGATCAGCAGGAAATATTATATAACATGCGTTCAATTAGGAGCATTACTATTTTAAAGGAAAAAGTATTTGCACAGTTGATTCATAATAAATATTGATATTATGAACTTTTTTATGTTTCCATTTCTTTCACCGTCACTGAGTGTCTGCAGAAAGAAAGAAAAATGTATTTTATATTCTTCAAAAAAAAGAATCAAACCCGCTTTTTTCTCCTTTCGTCGTCTGATGAATTACCAGAACCAAAGGTTTCTATGATGACACGCTAATAAACATGAATACACTGTATACTCCCTTGTTTATTTTTATCCTGACAGTCGTGTAGAGTTTGAGGTCAGGACTTTTGGTTTCATCACATGACTTGGGTTTTTCCCTCTTTGCTGTTGGTTCCACTTTTGCTTCTGTTTTGAGACTTTCCGCAAACCGAACTATAGTACATCGAAAATCTTAACCCCTCAATGTGTTTAGCTAAGAAGGTACAGATTCAAATACCTCCCGCCGCATTGTGTCACTCAGTTCATCACGCTGTCGCGAGGGAAATACGGGGTTGATGCACGCAGGCTTTCTCATGAAGTATTTTAGGAGGGAAAAGAATGCAATGTCATACAGATTTCTGGTTTGTGGTATCACTGACTGCTTCCGTGCAGCTGTAATACTGCAAACTCTAAGACTGCCAGCTTATTACAAGCTACCGTGAGTGTATATTCATTATCGTAGGGGTCGATAATTAAAAGTAGTGAAAAATAGTTAAACGCTACGTCGTCTTGGTCAGACTTTGGCCCAATGCAGCAAAAAGGATTATATAACTGATATACTGTAAGTGTGACAAAAATGCAACAAAAAACAAATTAGAAATTAGGAAGGGGGCAAATAAGTTTGAACGGCACTGTAGCCATATTTTATGTCCTGATCGGCGCCGGAAGACATCCTGTCCCAATGATCATTTAACTCTTCATTTCTCAAACACTGTAGAAATACTTCACCACAAGTAAGAGAAGTATATTCAAATTATACCTAAAGTATCAAAACGGAGGAAGTGTGCAATCAACAACCAAAAACACAGAATACTGCATACAAAAATAACAACTTACACAGAAACAAAAGAAATTGTGGGGTGGGGCGACGCAGTTGAGCTCAAACAATCATTTCAACATGTCAGACTCCTGCGGCCTGCATGACGTATATAAAGGGGGGGGGCGCAGGATTGTACTTTTTATTCTATATTTCAAATTCACATATCAGATGAACAAAATGTTCCATATTGAGAAGCTCAAGCAATTCCCCAAACCATGATTCTACTGGGAGGTTTGGTGGCTTTTCTGCAGCCACAAAAGCCAAGTTTAAATATCTTTCTATCTTCTTCTTAGCTAATCTGTGCAACCATTTCCCTTACAGAGTAGTCCCTCAAGCATCCCACGTTTAAAGTGCTTGTGAAAGTTCTATTATTTGGTTGATATTAAAAATATACGGTAATGTTTTGATTACAATTAACTGCAGCAGTTAACTGCAAGGTACGATAATAAGCGTTTTTGTATGTAAACTTGTAATCTAGTCCAGCTGGAGAGTTAAGTAGCAGAGAAACGCTGACAGTAGTTCTCTCTGAGATTTAGCCAAGTAGAATTCTAAAATAACAGGACTCTGATTCCATAAACAGTTGGTGCGCTCTGTTAGATGCCAGAAACACAGAGTGGTTCTTTTTTAATCCTCAATTCCACTGATAACAGTTCACAGACAATAAATCTGAAGTTTCCTCAGTTTTTGGTCAAAATATGATTATTTTGAGTTTCATTCCAGCAACATGTCTCATCCAGTCGTCCATGCATCCACTCATTCATCCAGTCGTCCATGCATCCACTCATTCATCCAGTCGTCCATGCATCCACTCATTCATCCAGTCGTCCATGCATCCACTCATTCATCCA
>VRLP01005705.1:0-34411 GCA_009660295.1 Lophius piscatorius
TCCAGGTTCATTCAGTGAAACAGTCCAGGTTCATTCAGTGAAACAGTCCAGGTTCATTCAGTGAAACAGTCCAGGTTCATTCAGTGAAACAGTCCAGGTTCATACAGTGAAACAGTCCAGGTTCATTCAGTGAAACAGTCCACTGCTTTTATACTTTTGTTGTAGAGAGACGTACTTGTAGGAAGTTCTGTCTCTGTAGAACACACCGGTCCCTGAAGGTTCTCAGAGTTCCTCACCGGCAGTGAAACTCCAGACTCTGAGGTGGAGTTCAGGTTCACATCTGGAACCAACTGAAAGGAGGTGTGACTGAGGAGCAGAGGAACCTGCAGGGAGATGAATGAGTGCATGGAGGTTTGCGTGGGCTTTCTGTTCTGCAGTCACATCTCTACCTGCTGGGAGGAGAACAAATGCTAATGGAGTGGAGACGAGAGAAGAGCTGCATATTAACATTTGGATTCTGGTGCAGAGGCGGAAGGTAACGTTTACAGGAGTCATCGTCTCTAGTTTTGTCTTCTTATCCACGTTTATGGAGGGAATACTGTCATGTCAGAGATGTCTGTCGATACAGACGACATCTATTCATCAATCTTCCTGTCAGGGGTCCACCCATCAACAAGGAGTCACTCTTCTGAGTAACGCAGCTCCTCCTGGGGGATCCTGAGGCGTTCCCAGCCTAGATGATGAAGGTACCCCTCCAGAGAGCTCTGGTCTACCCCGGCAGCTCCTCTCCAAAGGAAGGCCCCAGGAGGATCCTGAGCAGAAGTTTAACCACCTCAACCCGTTTCTGCCCCCCTCTCTGAGGATGAACCTCATTTCAGGTACGTGTAGATGCAACCTCATTCTTCCACTCACGACCCCGAGGTCATAACCAGAGAGGGCTGGAGGTCAGAAGTCATTATTTAGCACTGGACTGTTTCATTATACGGACCTGGACTGTTTCATTATATGGACCTGGACTCTTTCATTATATGGACCTGGACTGTTTCATTATATGGACCTGGACTGGTTCATTATACGGACCTGGACTGGTTCATTATATGGACCCGGACTGTTTCATTATATAGACCTGGATTGTTTCATTATATGGACCTGGACTGGTTCCTTATACGGACCTGGACTATTTCATTATATGGACCTGGACTGTTTCATTATATAGACCTGGACTGTTTCACTGTATGACGAACAGGAAGTAATGTATGTAACCTAAAACACAAAGTCAGGTGACTCCTGTGTTTCCTGTAATCGCTCCCGCCTTCATATAAAACCTACTTTGTTTATCAATGATAGAATAGAGTTGTTTTTCTGTAGGGGGGTCGTTTCCGAGCATTAGCTGCTGGTTTATAATCTATCTTTAATGAGATTCCTCCCTTTCATCTTTTGAACTGTTCTTATTTTTCTGATTCTCTGACTCTTTTATACCAAAGTTATTGGCAGAGACGCCATCTTTTTTATGGACTGCATCTTTAACCTCTGTCATCAGAGGGACTGGAATGATCTGGGTCTGGATTCACGCCTGTAAAAAGAAAATCATGCACCGATGGACCACTTTGTCGGTTTGGCGTCTGATCGCGGCGCTGAGGTTCACATTAACAGCAGCAATAATTGGAGGCGGATCGGAGCTGGAGTGTCCACACCAGACGTGTCCCTCAGAGACGGCGGCTCCACTCCAGGCCGCTGATTTCCATTTGAAAGGTTCACTGATGTGTGGTTTAGCGATCCGGTTAACGGCGCCTGCTAATGCACTGGAGGGCTCGGCGCCATTATCACGTTAAACCTCGCGGCGAACAAAGGAAGTCAATGGTGCCGCCGACACCTCAGCGGGAATCACAGAGAGCGTTAAGGAGCTGCTGCTTCTCGGCGTCCTCGCACCGCCGCAGACCAGACGAAGCAGAGTGACCATGAGAACGAGACGCAGCAGAGGCGAACCAGAACCAGCGGAGGCCCGTCTGTGACCCGAGGATGTAGATGAGGAGGCTCCACTACTTACACTCTATGTTTTCTGCTGTTCAGTTCACAGAGGGACATCGGAGCTGCTGACGAAGCACAACTTTGTAGAAGTGAAGTTTCCTGAGGTGGAGAACCAGAGACGACGAGCTGCGTGGTGACATCAGCACAAACGTCACGGCTGGTTCCTGACCCACACGGGTCCAACTGTGAACCCATGAGGCAGGAAGTGATTGAACCGCTGACCGACACAAACCGGCTCTAAAGTCACGCTGCAGGACTTTCATGGACGCATGAGTCTGCTTCAAACAGGACTGGTTCTACCGGAGGACCTGGTGTGGGTTAGAAAACTTCGCCCCTCACCTCTGGGGTTCCTGCAGCGCTTTAAACCGGTTAAACAAAGTCTGAATTTTAATGGAATTTACAGACATTATCCCCCCGGATATGATGTCATGGCTCTGCGTAAAAAAGCGCTGCTGAACCAGGTAAGCTGTCGGACAGCGCCGGACAGGAGCCCACCTTTTGGAACCCTCATGCCCCCCAGCACGGCACACGGCGTGGGGGCGGGACTTCCACCTGGGAAAGACCCTGATCCACTGGATATCCAACCCGGTACCGACCGATATCTACTGTGGGCGCCTCCTCGACCAACTCGCGTTTCATGGATGAAGAATGCAGTTAGCCTTGAGAACTAATGTGAACCAGGCTGTCGTCCCAAAGTCCCCAATCCCCTGCGTTGTACAATCAGTCCCCCTGATGGAACTCCTCAAGTTAAATGTGACTCATTTTACTCAAACAGCCTCAACCGGACTCTATTTGGTCAGCAGTCTGCTCTAGGTTCAGATCCCATGGTGACTCAATAATGAAGATAAATACAACTAAGTTGTTTTTCTGAGCTCAGTAACAAAACAAGACAAATATCCTTGTGTCAATTTATATTTGCTAAATTCAGACATAATTGGACTAAAGTTCCCCTTAGAGAGTAAAATAGGAACTATAGTGAAATAAAATATACACACGATAAATCTCCTTGTGTAGATTTGTACCAGCTAAATCGGACATAATCAGACTTAGGGTAGAGAAGTAGTGGTCAGAAACCTGTGGGGTTCATTTACAAAAAGCCCCCCTAGTGGGTGAAATCTGGAGGATTAGAGTGAAATGTGACAAATACGAGGTGGATCTCCTTGAAGCCGTTCATAGGAGGTAAATCTGGGCTAAATCCGACATTAAGAAGGTAGAAAGTTATGCGCACAATAGTCTTCTTTGTAAAAAAGATCCCCCTGGTGGGTGAAATCTGAACTATTAGAGGAAAGTCTGATATTTACAGGATAGATCTCCTCAATTCAAATCATTTGCACCAAATTTGGACCAACGGTCGAGAAATTAAGGCCCATAGAATATCGGACATAAAACTTCCCCTAGTTCCCCAGTTTATGAGTTATGGTGTTAAAACAAAGGAACTTTGGCCGACATGACAATGATTCCATATTATTATTTGATCTACTATTATATTTTATAATTTAGACGTCCTCCACAACGATTACAAATGACTACAGGTCCTCAGGTTAAACTAATCCCACGAGAAGAGGGGCTTTTAGTCACTTTTCAGTTTCAGGTTCATAGTCTACGGACTCCTGTTGCTGATCTCAGATCTGCTAGAAGTTTGTGAGCAGGAAACCAGAGTCACGTTCCTTCTGTGTGTTCACACACGTCTCATTCTGAGATAGAATGGCGGAGTGGATCCAAACCGCTTCTTTGGCCTTTTCAGTTTAACAGAGAGAACTTGAGCCGGAGGCGACCAGCCACTAATCTTTACGGAAGCCTCTGTGATGATATTTGGATTTTTTTGACGGCGACGCGGCGCGCCTCCTAACGACTTCTTAAAGGAGCAGTTCCCCTGTTTGGACGTAGATGTCAGACAAGAACCGGGGCGATCGATCTCGCAAAATCAAAAACAGAACTCGCCTTCCAGGGCTTTCATGTCCCTGCAGCAGCAACATTATGAGGACTGTGGTAAATTTTTCCCATCACACCTTCCTCCTCCTCCTCTTCCTCTTCTCCACAGACATCCGTCCACCACGACAGTAGCTGTAATTCATCAGCCGCTCCGGCCGCACTCTGTGATTTGAGATTACGTAGATAATCTTTAAGCCTCCAGTTATCTGGAGACCATCTGCTGAGACAGACCGTCCAACGCCATCCTCACAACATCCTCTACGGCGCACGATGAAGGAAATCCTCCTTCCTGCTGGTGGTCCAGGTGAGTCCCAGCCTGCGGTCCAGCGGAGCGCTGTCAAACGGTTGGCTGAACTCCCCCTCCCCCGGGAGCAGAACCACAGAGCCTGGGCTTCAGAGAGTCGGCGGAGGATGGAGGGACTTCAAAGAGCAGGTGTCTCCAGGAGGAACCTCTGATCTGAGAGGAACCACACATCTGTAGCTATAGGTTGCAGATTTAACTCAAAGCTCAGAATCAAACACCCTGATTCCTCTGGATCCCGTCCGCTCCCGCAGGACTCCGGCTCCGAAAAAAAATCTGCAGCTCCACCTGGAACGTTTTGTGTTAAAACTGTCTTTGCAGCGACTGTAGGAGAAATGTTGAAAAATCAATACGAGTAGAGCTCAGACTCACTGATCTCAGACTCACTGAGCTCAGACTCACTGAGCTCAGACTCAGTGATCTCAGACTCACTGAGCTGAGTCACGCTGCTCCACAGTAGAAAGGTGAATAAACCCCGAAAGTGCGTCTCCAGACTTTGGACTTTATTTTACCAAATTGGACCGATTTAGTACAAATTTTCTGCATGTGATTTTTATATTTCCCCATATAAGGGTGAAGAGTGAGAGGGAGTCACGCATCCAACCTGTTTCTAACCATGGGACCTCTCTCATATGGCAAGTGGAGTCTTGATGATCGCAGCCTGTGACGCTCGTTGTTCCATAAAAATCTGAGAAAGATTATCTTTAGATGAGGGAATAAATTATTTAGAGGTGGAAGTGGCCAAAGTTGGAACAAATGCAACAGCTGAAGAAGTTCATTCGTTTGGAGGCTGTTTGTTTTCCCATGAGTGACATCGGTTCAGACGACCACACACCCAACGACTTTAAAACTTCTTGCACCGCCTGTCTATAATGTATTTCTACTTCATCAGGCAACGGCACAATCTGAATACCTAAATCTGTGAAACTGTCAGCTACTTTTATTGAGCAGCTATGTTGGGCGGCGTTTCCCTTCCTTCTTGGTTTAATAGCAAAATTGAGGTTTTAAGATGTGTTAGATCTTATAACCAGAGGTCTGACCAAATACGCTGATCAGTTCTGGTGGGGCAGGGATAGAACCATTGATGTGTTTCAGAAGAATTATTACGTGAGCCGCGTACGGAACCAGGCGATGCTCCGGTTGTCCCTCAATTATTCCAGAAATATCATCATGTGACCTTACTGCAATTACAAACGGCTCCTTTGCCCCGATAAATAGCAATGGAGAGAGAGGATCCCCTCGTCCACACCCGCGTTCTATTTTAATAGGCGTTTTATTTTAATAGGTTTTGAAATCATATTATGTGTCAGAACTTCCGCGAGTATTCTTACCCATTTACAAAAGTTCCCTCCCAGGCCGAACCCTGCAAGAAACTCAAACAAATGGGTCATTTTTAATTAAGCGTTTAGGAGGCTGATTGGTCTCAAGGTGCCGCATTTATTATTTCATTTACCTGCTTTCGGAAGTAAGGTAACCGGGGCTCCTCTCAACGATTCTAAAAGTGTTTCCGGTGATTTATTTTTGAATTTCTCGAAAATTTCAAATGCCAATCAGAGTCGACATTTCCTGTAGAGTTATTTCTTTTCCCAAATTTGCCCGAAGAGCTTCAGGTACGTTAGGGTATATTTATTCTGTCCAGAAAGTTCCTTAACTCTTCATTTATTTCTGTTAGAGTTGCTCCCAGGTCGCTCTGTAACAGACTAATTGCTCTTTCGCTCTAAAAGAAACTGCCTGATTGGGCGATGCCAGCAAACTTCCCAGAGTTTTTTCTCCCTGATCATAAAAAAAATGGTTTGCTATCGCTTCCGCAGCAGATAGTTTGTGATGTAGTGATCTGAGCGTCAACCGACTTTAATAAGTATCTGCAGACGCTGACAGCCGGCGTTCATTCTCTATAGTTGAATCCTTCCTTCCATTGTTCTGGCCTCTCGATATGTCTCTCTCGCCTCAGAGCTGGTAATACTGGATATTTGACCGCTAATAAAGGCCTTGAAGGCTTGGAAGACAAAACCGTGGTCACCCAACCATTTTTGTTTTACAGCGCCAGACATCAGTAGCATCCCTCACCAGTTTCCACTCCTGATATATTAATAAATTTGGACGCATGGTGCATCAAGTGCATTCTTTAATCCTGTATTTTAAATCTGCTGACATCAGATATTAGTCTATTTGTGAATATTCAAGACTGGAGTACACTGGAGTAGTGTGAGAACTTGAAATCAGTGGGAATATTATCCCACCAGGTGTCCATCAGATCCACTCTTCCATGAAATAACGGGTTGTTGCTCTACTGTGAGTGTCAGACTTTACTCTAATAGTTCCTATTTTACTCACTAGGGGGAGTTTTGTGTGAAAAATACTTTTTTTTCCGGACATAACTTCCTAACCGTTTGTCAGATTTCGGAACGCTTGTATGGAATCGAAGAAATATATCTTGAATTTTTCAAACTTCACTCTAGGAGTTTTTCTTTCACTCAATTGGGGGAACTTTTTTTCCCCTCCAGATTCCAGATAAAACTAAAAAACCTTTCATGGCACATTTTTCAAATTTCATACTCCCGTAGACATTAGTGCGAGGAAGAACCGGATTGATTTTGGGACAGTTCGGTTGTATATTTCTGACACCAGGGGAAGCTTTTTCTCAAAAAGTTTTCGGGGCATAATTTCTAAAATTGTTGGTCCGATTTAGTCAAAATTTGGTGCGTATGAATTGACTCCAGGAGATGTGTCTCATATTTCACTCCAATAGTTCATATTTCACTCATAAGGGGAAACTTTTTTTGTAGAATGCAGGGGATTGGGAACTTCACGGATAAATTGGAATTATCTGTTGTTATTTTATTTTATTTTTTTTACAATTTTCCACTGATTCTGTCATCAGTCTCTGTCCCCTGAAGAGAAGATGGAGCGTCTGATGCCAGACGGTGAATAGAAGCTGCACAAAGACGCCAACATGCTGCCAGACTTCAGACAGGTCACCGGTGGGCGTGGGCATTCATTTTCAGCTTGTTCTCTAAAAACGCTCAGGTGGATTTTGGAATGTGAGCCTTTTTAAAGCAGCAGTGACATCTAAGCCCCCCAACATGTGTTGATGCAGGATGAGGCAAACAGAAGCGGCGCACACGCCACACGGATCGGTCTAATAGCTGGCATTATCATTACATAATGTGCTCAGTGGGATGAACGCAAAGCCGCTTGTGTGTGATGGAGCAGAACTTAAAACAGACAGCACCAGTAATAACATCCCATAATGTGACAATCTGGGACAGAGTCTGTGATGGTTCATCACGGGGGGGTACGTGGACGCCATCTCTACAGCAGGACAGCAGATAGACAGAGCCAGAGCGCGGCTATGACGCTCCAGGGATGTTCTGAAGTGGATTCATGCAGACGTCTGTTTTTAAAAAGCTCTGGAAATGGATTCTGGTGTGTGAGAGGCAACAGATGGTCAGACACACTTCCTGCTCTGTGGCTCTTAAAGCAACAGATCAGCCCAAAATGTAAATTCAGTCATTATCTGCTCGGCGCCATGCTGATGCCGAGGTTTGTGAGTCCACAAAACATCACTCCTGGAGTGTCACAGTGAAACAGAGACACAGCTAAACGAGTGAAGAGGAAGACTCCATGCTGCTCGCACAGCGTGGTCCACATCGCCAGGACATCCCACATCTGATCCGAACAAAACTTTAGTCTTCCATATCTAAACAAAGACCTTCATCAAAGCCTCTCATCTAAAATAACCTGATTATTCCTCCATAAACCGGAGGGAACAGAGAAAAACTAAACCCTGACTGTGTAAAGTCCTATTAGTGTTAGCGTCAACACTGTTGAGCTTCTAAGACATCAAAGCCGGCCAGGACATACACATCAAGGCTTTGTTTAAAAGTCATCAAAGTCTTCCAGGGCAAATGTCTTTAGACATTAAAGTCAACCAAGAAAATGTTACAAAGACATCCAAGCTACCAAGGTGACGGGTTTCAAGGGAATCGTGGCTATAATCGTCACTTAAAAGATCTGATCCACCGGTCCTGTTTCCCCAACTCCAGCTCTGTGGTCCTCACTGTGCTGCAGCCCCCCACTGCTGCAGACCCCGACTCTGAGCTCCTCGGCGCCACTTCTGTCTCCTGGATGACAGTCTCCATCCACTTACAGCCAGACAGTCCAGAGGGGTCTAGAGCTTATGTCCGTCCTCCAGAGGAGTCTCGTCCTCGCCGCCGGCCCCTAAAAGGGTTTCAACTCTACCCGCCCTTGTGACAAGGTCCGCTTTAACAGGCGGCCCCCTCCTCGACCTCCAGATTGGTCCCATTGTCGCTACCGGGCTTATGCCCAGCCTTCAGGTGGTACACCGTACACCTGTGGATTTTGGATTGGTTGCCTTATTGAACCACTCACCTGCTTTGGACCCCAGCCTCTTTTAAGGACATGGGTTTTGGAATAACTAATTTGACCTGCCTCTGATTGTTGTGTGTCTGCACCTGGGTCCTAAACTCTGCTCCAGCCGAAGTTTTCAAGGTGACATGCTTCAAAGGAATCAAGGTGAAGCTAAATTCCTAACTCCTTGCTTTTATCTTAACCCACTCCTACAATAACGAGTCCTTCCAGTCACATGACCAACCATAACACCACATGCGATGAAGGTCAGTCCAGGAGCTTTTGTGTGATCGTGACAGACAGAAGCACGGGGCTCGATGTCGAAACGTCACTGGAGCCTCTGGTGGTCCTCAGAGGAACTGCAGGTTTTAATCTTAGCGTTAGAAGCAGCTTCTATTTTGTCGGTTACTCGCTTTTAAAAGCTTTTATGTTTTCTTTGGGGAGAGCTGAGCTCTTCTCTCTTGCTGGATGGTGTTTTGTGTCGGATCTGCCTTAATATTTCTGAGAAGAGATGAAAACAGCAGCAGCAGCAGCAGCAGCAGTCATCATCATCATCATCATCCTCTGACAGTAAATTAGGCAGGAGCGGTGGGAATACTAGAGTGTTTCTGAGAACTGGGCTGTCATTTCTTTTCCTGGTATTATCCGGTTTATCTGACGCTTCTCTCTCTGGACCACAGAAGATGCTGCAGGCTCAGAGAGAAAAAAACTCTTCATTCTGCATTCATAAAAAACAACAACCAAACCCGAAGAGTCCACAGAGGAACATTTAAAGACTTTAAATCCTATAAGCAGCACAATGCATAAAACCTGACAGTTAGCCTGACTGTAGTGTAATGTAGCCATAAAGGTTACATGTCGCAAAGACATTAAAGCCACTTAGATACCATGTTTCATCGACGCTATCAAAGCTACATGTCTCAAAGACATCAAAGCCATCTAGGACACATCACATAGACATCAAAGTCAGCCAGGTCACATGTAATAAAGACATTAAAGTCACCTACGCCACTTGCTATTTGCCATTCAAGCCACCAGGACCACATGTAACCATGACATCAAAGTCACTAAGGCCATATGTAACAAAGACATTAAAGCCATCAAGGTGACATTTCAAAAGGCATCAAATCCATAATGGTCACATAAAAAAAAAAAAAGTTCTGAGCTTTAGACATTAAAGCCAACCAGGTCACAGGTTTAAAAGACATCAAGGTCTGGCGGTTATCTACCCTGGACAACACTAGACTTCTTACATAAGTTACCGTAATAACTGACCTCAGAACTAAGTCATCGTTTTAAGATCATGTTAAGCCTTCTGTGCTAATGGGTAATGCACACATTACCCATGATGCACCGTGTCATCACTTATGAGGCTTATGGCAGAGAAACAGCAGGCCGTACTGTGTCACGATGTCATACAGAGCAGGACAAACACTCAGTAATTGATGTCACACAGAACCACATGTCCAATTGGTTCAGATTAGTCCGAATGGTGGCGGCGCCGCAATGCTCGCCCTACCTTTCCCTTTTAATTAAGATCAAGATGGAGTCACATTGAGTCAGTAAACGCCTCTGCTATGCAGATTAGCCAGCAGGTTCTCATGTCCCTGACTCTGCTCCGTTCCCCAGACACAGCATAAAGATACTGGATCAGGTCTCACAGGACCACGAAGAGCTGATGTGGGTCAGGCCGGGCTCCTTTCCACATCACAAACAACAGGAAGAGGATTGTTCATTCATCCAGATCCCAGGAACGCCAACAAGAAGTAAGACTTCAGTCTGATACCGTCACAGTTCTTAAACTTTATTACAAAAAAGCTCAGAACAAGAAGCTCCTCTGATAAGACGTCAGGAAATGGTTGTAAGATAAATGCCACCATTTTATCTTTGCTCTGCGTGTGTTACCGTGGAAACTGATAAGAGAAAATCTTTCACGCTGCATTTTATGAGACAAGTTTGTTTCTGCGTGGAGAAATTCTCAGAGTTGATAAACTGTCGGATAACTAAAGCATGGTTCTAAAACTGACTGGCTCAGAATCCGGGGTCTGGTTTACAGTTCTGTCACCGATACCGGGCTTCACATTTCCTGGACCAAGATCTGGATCAAACAACCAGAATTTTGGTCTGACACAAACAGCTGGTTCTCTTTGGGAAACTTTTTTCAGGTTTCTGCAAATAAAAACATTGTGTGCAAATGAATTTACTTCCTTTTGGAGGTGCTTCACCTTCAGTTCTGTACGCATGTCTGATCCAAAATATGGGCCTAAACTAAACGATCCGACTCCTTTAACAGTCTGTTCGCACCATCCCTCTATGACAACAATAAAAACAGCCTAGAAAAATGAGTTAGCGATGCAGCTCACTGATAAGACCTTGGAAGAAAGTCTGAAAAAGAGGATGTTTTAGGGAGGGGATCGTCTCCTTCAGTTTCAGTCCCTCCATCATTTCAAATCCAAACTCCACAACATGTTTCCTGACATCCCCTCACATCGGTATGAATGCGGTAGAGCGGGGGCTAATCTTCTCTGTTCACGGATAAAGGGTTAGGGGACGCAAATGCTTAAAACACCCTCTGAGATGTTTAATACCAATATTGAACCAGACTCTGCCTCAGTATTTGGTCTTTGTGGAGGAGGTCCAACCGACCCACCCACTCTCCCATGGCACCAGCTGGAGAGATGGTCCGACTGTCAGGGAGGGAATGTCAGACACCATCAGAACCGGTTAATAACCGAAGTCAGTGCTTCGGTATCGGTGACAGGGTCGCGACCAACAGAGCTCTGGTTCATGTTTCACCAAACATAGAGAAATTTCTGCATCTAAAGTTGGGTTTAAAGCCAAACAACACATTTTAGAGTTGGCTTGAATCCAGAGTTACAGCTAACATTAGCATGTCTGCAGCTAAAACTACAGCTAAAATTAACGTTGGCACATCTGCAGCGAGAACCGCGGCTAACATCGGCACACCTGCTGTACTGCAGCCAACGCTAGCATTTCGGCTAACGTTAGCATATCTGCAGCCAGTACTGCAGGTCACGTTAGCAAATGTGCAACTAGCACTGCAGCTATAATCAGCACATCTGCAGTCAGCATTGCAGCTAAAGCAAGCACGTCTGCGGTTAACACTACGGCTAACGTTAGCACATCTGTAGTCAGCAGTGCTGGTAGCGTTAGCACGTGTGCAGCTAGCACTACAGATAACATTAGCACGTTTGCTGATAGCACTGCAGTTAATGTTAGCACATCTGCAGCTCGCACTGCAGCGAACATCTGCAGTTACCATAATAATTTGTGTTAAAACTTGATTTAAGTGAAAAAGCTCTGTACGAAAAGAAAACTCACCTTTCCACGTAAATGTTTATTTTTTACTGTTAATACGTCTCTATATTTGATTTCTATGTATTTGTTTGTCTGTGGATTTTATCTTCCATCTCTTCCGTCATTTCACCGTATTCTAATGTTGGAGAGGAGTCAAATCCCGAGTCTCCTGGTTCAGACACTGACGGCCGTCCTCAGAGGAGGTGCCCAAACCTGTGGTCCTGACGGCGCGATTATGAGACCACCTGCTCAACCTCCTGAGCACCAGAGCATCAGTGAAGACGACAGCTGCTGTGATCTTATCTCACCTGTCGACCCCAGAGAGTCCAAGCAGAACACCAGACAGAACTGGAGGATGGGTCTGAGTTAGCGAAATGCCATGAAATTGATTCCCATCATGCACCCTGTTTAGAAACGTCTCAGAGCAAACACCATCAGAGACTCCGCAGCTAACAGAGGACAGTGCTCACACATCAGCCGAATCCCCCCCCCCTCGTCTCTGAGTGGAATCATGGCTTTTCTGGCCGAGGTCATGGAGCAACATCTGCTAGTCCAGAACCTCCCCATCCCCCCCTCTCCTGTCCAGTTCTGGATTAGAGACAGCCTAAGCACCCTCTCCTGCTCTGCATGGATTAACTCTTAGAGGCAGCGCTGCTGTCACACATTAACCTTCAATCTCAAGTGTGCTGAGAGAAAAACCTCCTGAGGAAGAACACGCTGTCGAGTCTCAGCGCGCCACAGGCTCCTCGTGAAACACACCGACACCGTCTCCACAAATCATCCTGCCAACACCTTTCCTCAGGTTCTCGGCGCTGCAGCAGACCATCAGCTCCTCTGTGCGAGGAGACGGTCTCCTTCCTGTCTATCATTCTCTGTGGGGAGATCCACCCTCTGAGGTCTGAAGGTTTACTGTCAGTCTGCTTGTGAGGAAAATGTATAAATACCGCTGGAATCTGATCGCCCTTGCTGAGAAGAGAGCGCGACGCACTCGTCATCATCTGCCACCTTGGACGTGGGTTGGTATTTGTTTTTCTTCCCGTATAATACAAAAGTTTTAACCACAGAAAATTTTGTCCCGTGCCCAAAGACCCATGAATAAAACTATAGATGTGTATGTAGATGTCATCTTTAGTGACTCAGCGTATGAGACTCTGAGAAGAGATTCGGACTCGCTCGGTATCCGACTCCTTGAATGAGGATTCTCAAAATGATTCATGCGGGATTGTTACATATAATAAATATTTGAGTGATTGAGGATAGATGTATATAAAGGTGTCATCTGCATATAACCGAACCATTTCTGTAAAAATAGAGGAAAGATCGGGCAATTTTTAGATGCGACGGTCCAAACATAGATCCCGGTGGCGTACCCTATTCCGACGCTACGGCGCATTCTCATATTTCTGTGAATGTGTTTGAGACAAATGTAATAATGTGATTTAAACGTCGCTGGAATCTGTTGACTCCCCTGTTCCCCCGTCCTAAACTCTCCCCGGATCATGTGACTCATGGCTCGATGCTGAGAAGAGAGCTGGATTGAGGACAGATGTATGTTATCACATCATCAGCATATAACAAAGCAATTAGAACAAGGCCACATAATAAAAACTAAAGATGTTCTGAGGTGGAGTTTTCCGACACATTAGTGTGTTTCCAGAATGCTTCTCTTCATCTTTTTGATTGTAAGTGACTCAAAGCACCTATAGGACACTGATTATATCTGATTATACAGGCCCACAGGGGTGGGTTTTTTTTTTTCTGTGATATTTATAATAATGAATATTTAATTTAGAACAATGTTGCTTTGCTCAGTTTTAAAGTTCCATCTGCAGTGAGACATCGCCATTTGTCCGATTTTATGTTTAGCATCTGGTGAAAGTAGAGACAGATGAATCCTCTATTAAAACTGATCTTGAAAATGATCTCTGAGATTTATTCGACATTTATCCACTAATTAATTCTGATATTCTGCCGGTTTTGTCACTTCAAACTGCAATAAATCCACTTCAACCAGAATTATTCATCTACAGAAGGAAATTTTAAACATCTGAATTCACTTCCTGTGTGGGAGGACGGTCAGCCTGAGGGGGTTTACAAGCACTTTTCAAATTGACCTTGTTGAGTTCTTGCACACATCATAATGGACGAGGCTTTTATATATCAGCTACTCTGAAGACGAGGCTCCATCTGTCCTGGTGTCACGTGGAAAAAGAAAATTTCACCCCAGTCCTTCAGATCTCCTCCAAAAAGATGAGTAATTCTGGTTCAAAGTTTTTGGCCGACAGAATCAGTGATGAGTTGGAATAGAACAGTATTTAAATGTAGAATAATAGACTCAACCAGTCAATAAATGTAGAATATAAGAGTAAAACAGTAGATAAATGCAGAATATTCTGATGAAACAGTATTTAAATGTAGAATAATAGAATAAATAAGTCAGTATATGTAGAATATAAGAGTAAAACAGAATATAAATGTAGAATAATAGAATCAAACAGTCAATAAATGTAAAATATTAGAGTAAAACAGTAGATAAATTTAGAATAATAGAATCAAACAGTCAATAAATGTACAATATAAAAGTAAAACAGAAGATAAATGTAGAATAATAGAATCAAACAGTCAATAAATGTAGAATATTAGAGTAAAACAGTAGATAAATGCAGAATATTCTGATGAAACAGTATTTAAATGTAGAATAATAGAATAAATAAGTCAATAAATGTAGAATATTAGAGTAAAACAGTACATAAATGCAGAATATTCTGATGAAACAGTATTTAAATGTAGAATAATAGAATCCAACAGCATATAAATGTGACTGTTTACACAGGGTGTAAAAAATGGATCTGTGTCTGGACCTTTTATGCTTTCTAATTATTTATTATTATGAAAAATCTTCCAAAAAGTTCTTGTAATTGTTCGGTAAAATGTAGACCACATATGAACGTCGTCAGTCAAATCAGGATGAGGAAGAGGAGAGTCGACACATTCCAGAGACGTTTAAACCCCACATTTGTGACGTTTATCACAAACAGAAGTTCAATCAAATCCAACAGAGACGGTGGACAAAAGGGCAACATGGGAATTTTTCTTTTTATATCATTTGACCTTTATTTTCTTAATAATCTTCCACAAAATTTGCTTTGATTATCGACTTGTGTAATGGGAATAAAATTGAATTTGTACAACTAACTCATAGATGTATTAGGAGAAACCTCATCACTAGATGCCGGTGACACGAGAGAAACCGCCTTTCTGTGACTTTTATCAAATATTAGTGCAAACATGGCTCCGCTGCCTCCGAGAAGAAGGTGTATCAGAACCCAGACAATGCCCTCAAGCCTGTGAGGGTTGAAGGAACGACTTCCAGCGAAGGCGCCTCCTTCCAGTCGGTGAGATGGGCAGCAGATAATCTGCTCCCACATGAGGAACCGGAACCGTCTCCTGTGAGACGCTAACCTGTGATTCATTTAAAAGCCTGGACTGACGGACGGAACCGAGCGCCGCAGGCATGAGGAGAGATGAACACGCGGGCGCCGACAGACGTGCAATCCTGTGAGCTGAAGGGGGGGGGCCTGTATTCTTTGCAGCAGCAACAGTTGGCTCGGCTGAGAGGAGAAGAGTTATCTGCAGCGCACACAGGGACACACACCGCGCCAGCACAAACACACCGCGCACACACACAGACGTACGGCGAGAAGAAAAGGTGACACGCTGCTGGAGGGATGCCTGGCAACCGGCGGCAGAAAAATGGAGACGCAGTAGCGAGAGAGAGGAGATAAGGGGGGGACTTACTGGAGTCGTCCGAGTCGTAGCCCTCCACGTCAGGATCCTCGTCCCTCCTGGTGGCCTGCAGGGGGGCGGAGGCTCCGGCACAAGCCCGGTCCGGTTTATCCTCATTGGAGCGCTCACTTTCGGCGGCGGCGGCAGAGGCCGAGGAGGTGGAGAGGGCAGAGCACAGGGGCCCCGTGTGGCCCACCTGGCGGGGCACAGCAGGGGGGAGGCCCCGCGGGTACCGGGGGAAGTAGTCAGAGATCTGCTTGATGGGCTGGATCGGACCGGGGCACACATCAATGGCCATGTGCTCCTGGATGCTGATGGTGGGTTTCTCGCCTTTGCGTTGTGTCATGCATGCGGTCCAGCCCGGAGCCTCCTCCCAGAACCAGAACCAGAACTGAGAAAAAAAAGATAAACAGACCCACCCCCCTCCTGGTCCTCCTCCTCCTCTGCTTCTGGATGGCTGGACCCGTGCAGGTGATCTGAGATCTGCTGCGTCCTCAGAGCCAGACCATGCTGTCTGACTCCTCCGGTTCACCCGCGCTCTACCCACGTCTGCGCCGCCGATCGGAGAGAGAGAGAGAGAGGGAGGGGATTACGGAGAGAGGGGGAGGGATCAGTGATGTCACTGCCTAGCAACCGGCCGGTAAACAGGAACCGTCGCACTTAATTATGATATTAACCCATCAGTCTGTAGGGGGTCGGGCGGGTCTGTTGGTTGTGTCTGTATGTGTATGGGGGGGGGGTCATGGACAATGAGGCTCGAAGTGATGCTTATTCACCTGCAGGGTGATCCTGAAAACGCTACAGCTTGTTGTTTATATTATTTACTTGAGGTAATGATGTAAACATACATGTTTATTTCCAGTAAAAACTGTCAAAAAGCCCCTCAGACTGGACCACCACAGAAGAAGAAGATGATTTACTGATCAAATTGTTGATAAAAATAATAAATCAATCTGTGAAGTTAAGTCTGTGATTTATTTATTGCAAATATCCTGCTGACTAACAATCCAACCAGCCGACAGAACAACCAACTAGACAACCAATCAATTAAGCAACCAACCAACTACCTGACTGCCCAACAAACAATCTAAACAACCAACCAACCATCCAATAAACCCACCAACCAAGCAGACAACCAACCAACCATCCATCCAAATAACCAACTAACCACCGACTACCATCCACCCAACAAAAAATCCATACAACCAACCAACCAACCAACCAACCAATAAAACAAAGTCATAAAAGCATACAACCAACCAACAGCCAACCAACCACATAACCATTCAATCAACTAAACCAACCAATAGAGCATCCAACAAGGCAACCAACCAACGAACCAACCAACCATCCTATTAAACAACCAATTAAACAAACAAACGGCCCATTAACCAACCATAAAAGCATACAACCAACCAGCAATCCAAACAAAAAGGAGAACAATCAACCAACTAATGATCCAACAGCCAACCATGTAAAAATCAGGCCGGCCAACCAACCAACCAATCAACCAACCACATAACCATTCAATTAACTAAACAACCAGCAGAACAAGCAACCAGGCAACCATCTAAACAACCAGCCAACCAACTGAACAACTAGCCAACCAACCAGCCCAGTGTTTTTTACTCCCCTGAGGATAGAATGTTTTCGTTTTTATCAGCAGGAAAAATGATCTTGTTGGATTGAGTTCTACTGAGCCTGTAGACTCTCTAGATAGATCTGGCGAGGAGGACCTGATAATTCGCTAACTTTAGGCGTAATTTTTCTTGTTGATGAGGTCGTTCTGGTTCCTCACATCTGCTCACAGAGAACAGGTTTGGATCTTACCTTCTGGCATCACTCACACAATCCAGCTCAACCAGAACAGTTTCTTCGGGCCAGAGATCCGAGTATGATCAGGTACTGCCGATACTTCCACATGTCCGGGTCCCTGCTGGTGCCCTCAGTCTTTACACAGGCCTGGAGCCGCTCACCATGAAAGATTGGACCACTCAGAAACGGCCAGAGACGGGAGAACCAGGATCTAGACTCAGACTATAAAAACACCAGAAGAACCCACAATTAATCTGATCGGGTTTTTAGAGCTGATAGATGGTGGGTTTAATAAACCTGATCACCAGTTTTAACCAGCCACAGACAGGTGAGGCACCGCCCTCTGGTGTCGGCCGCCTGCATCACACCGGCGCTCTGTACGACGGAGGAATCATGGGAGGATTTTAGCTCCAGGGATCTGGTCTCGTCCTCCGCCACAAGAAGACACAAAGTGCTCAGATAAAAAACACTAATAAATGTTATAAGTAAAAGTTTTCTCCTCCCTGCGCCTTCATGAGGTGTGAGTTTGCAGACTGGATCTTGTGTGGTTCTGGTGAGCGGCGATGAATAATGCATGGTGAGATGATGGCGTGGGACCGGTGCTGTTTTAAAGTGGCACTCTTTCTCACTGCCCACCACTCAGAGGTAATTATCTCCTCTGAGCAGAGGCCAGTCAGGTTTGCATGGTTCCGCTGAAAACAAAGACTGGAGGGTCTGCCGGCGGCGCCAGCAGAACAATTAGATCATCAAGGCTGAGAGCCGCAGCAGTGAAGCACCTGATGGACCATTCAGACTCTTATCCAGTCCGGTGGTTATTCTGATCCTCCTCTCAAACCGATCGAGGTACTTCCTCTTTAGAAAACGCCAGGGTTCACACAGGGTGGCTGTTATAACACAGATTGAATGTGGAGAAGAAGAATAACACGTCAGAATCCGGGTTGGACAATTTAACATTCAGAGATTTCTAAAGGTCAATGGTTTTTGATGAATCAGTGAGTTCTGAGGTCCGTTGGTTGGTTTGGTGAGTTCTTTGATTGATTGGTTAGTGAGTTGGTCCGACTGTTGGATTTGATAGAAAATATCAGATTCCACCCTGAAACGTTTTTAGGGTCTGTTAGAAAATCTGTCAAAGGTCCTTACGCACCAAACTGGACCCATGTATGACATGGATCCTATGAATGGGGTTACATCAGGACAAGAACCCATGAAGAAATCTGTGACCTGTCTAGTTTTTAATCCTCAGAATCCAATGAACCTTTAGTCTGGTCAAGTTTGACTTTATTTTGTTGGTAAAACAGATTCTGGTTTTGGACCTCCAGCTCTAAAACTCTCCTCTCGCGGTTATAAATTCTGGTGTCAGGATTAGTCTGATTAATGGTCCCCTAATGAGGCTCCGCCACCTTAGAATCGGTGGAAATGATTCTAGGGCGAGAAGTGACCTTTTCACATCAGCCTGTTCATGATGGCCCGTCTGACACCTGAGATTCTGGCCGCAGAATTCCTCCACACTTTAAATTCATCGTCTGCAGTCAGAACCGCTTCTCCTGAGATTAAAAGGACGAAGCAGTGACCTGATCGTCTCCCTTAACAGAAACAAACTGAAACCACATCATCATAACCGGTCCTGGACATCCTTGTGGTTTCTGGTCTTCTTCTGCTGCCACCTTTGTGTGTTGACGTCATGATCGGTCCACTATGTGTTCTCATCAGTGGCGCCGGTGAGTTTAAAAATTGGGTCAGAAAGTCCGAATTGAAACTATCTATTGCTAAACTACAGGAAGCAGTTGGACCACAATTTAGTTAGTACCCGCCTCCAGAGGAGGATGTTGAAATATGTCCTCCTGTCAGCATCAGAACTGGACCAGGGAGCAATACAAGAAGGTGGTCTGGTCTGATGGATCAGGTTTTCTTTCACATGTGGACGGCCGGGTCTGTGCGCGTCGCTTGACTTTGGAAGAGATGGTAACAGGATGCATTATGGGAAGAAGACAAGCCGGGGGAGGCAGTGTGATGCTTGGGACCATGATTTGCTGGGAAACATCGGACCCTAACGTCCATGTGGATGTTCTTTGGACATGTAGCACCCACCTAAACATTGCTGCAGACCAAGACCCCCTCCCCTTCATGGAAACGGTATTCCCTAATGGCTGTGGCCTCCTCCAGCAGGATGATGTTCCCTGACTCACTGCAGGAATGGTTTGAAGAGAACAGCCACCAGTTGGTCTGATCCATGGAGGGCGTGAACCAGGATTTAAAGGATGTGCTGATAACATCTCGGTACCAGATACCACAGCACACCTCAAGAGGTCTGCGAGTCCAGACCTTCGTGGCTCAGAACTACACAGTGTTAGGCAGGTGGTTTTAATGTTATGGCTAATGTACTTACATGAATGAAGATTTGTTCGGGTGCTTCAGCGGCGGATTTATGTCTTTTTAATAGTTCTCCGGCGCCGCTCTACAGACTCGTTAGCAAAATTGATTTTATGGCTGACCTCGCCGTCGACCTCCTTCATTCTGAGTCTCAGCACGGATCGTCGGCAGGAGGACGTCTGTCCGGAGGAGTAACAACACCGAAAGTTGTGTTTGTTCCCTCCGCGCCCGTCATCGTGACGGCCAGAAACAAGAGTAATGAGCGGACTGAAATATTAAAGAAACACTCCGCTGGTTCTGGGCCAGAATCTTGTCTGCAGGTCAGGAGAAGAGGAAAGCCTTTGAGGTGTTTAGCATTTTAGCTTACCGTGTTAGCATCCCGACATTTGCTAACAAGAGATTAAACGGTTTTCTCAAGTATTTATTCATGAACAATAGGAGTGCAGCGTCAGAAGAACTTTATCCCTCATTTAAAATTTCATTATATTATTTCACAGACTCCATGCTCAATAAAAACGAACTATTTAAAGGTAAAAACTAGCGGCATCACCACTGAAATCTGTCAGTCAATAATAAAACTTTCTGAAGGCGCGTGGGCGGATGACGTCATCAGAGTAATTACGCAGCAAAAACTCAGCTTTTTATTACAAATACATTCGTAATAAAATGGGAGTTTAAAGTTAAGTAAGACATGACTTGTTTTTTTCTTAAAACAAGTAAAAAATATCTAGCCTCAGAACCCATATATTGTGGCAATACTAAAAAAAACGACATTTTTCTTGATACAAACAAAAATATTTAAGGATTATTTGATGGAAAATATGCTTGAAATCAGCAAATCATCTTTATATTCAGCATTATATATTTAAAAAAAAGTAATGCTACACTTCAAACTAGTACATTTGCCTCGATCCAGAGAAAGGATTTAATGACATTTTTTGTCCAACAAGAAAAAAAATAAGAAAAGGGATCTCTGTAATTTAAACCTGAAGCAACTGGACTTCTGTTTAGACTTGAAGATGTTTCGACTCCGTTCTGAAGTTCTGACTGACCGGTGGGGATACTGCGTCTGTTGTGCCGCAGCTCCTTCGTGTTAGCGCGATAACTCAAAACTATATAATGGATCATTTCGAGATTTTAAACCCACATCGACCTTAGCGCGAGGAAGAACTGAAGTGTTTTTTGGAAAGTTCGGTTGTATATCCTGACAGTAGGGGGAGCTTTAAAGGGCAAAATCTTCAGTTCATCTGATTTTAGTCCAAACCTGGTGCATATGATCCGAAACGAGATCGATGTTATATATTGTGATTTATTCTAATATTTCCTATTTTGCTAACTAGGCAGAGCCTTTTTAGAAAAACAGTTCTTCGGATTTAACTTCCTCACCGTTGTTTCTATTTAGTCCAAATTTGGTGCATATGGATTGACTTAAGGAGATCTATCTTGGAAATTCCGTATTTTACTCTAAAATTTCACATTTTACTCATTAGGTGGAGCTTCTTTTTTTTTTTTTTTACACTTTTCCAGACATAACGCCAAAAATATTACATGAATCAATATATCTATATCTAAATAGACCTTAGTGCAGGAAGAACTGGATTGATTTTGGGAAAGATCGGATGTCTAGTTTTGACATTAAGGGGAGATAAATAAATTCTCAAGCATTGATCCGATTTTGTCCAAATTTGGTGGACATGATTTGACTTGAGGAGATATTTCTTGTATAAATCCTAACTTACTTTAAAATTTCACATTTTACCCACTAGTGGGAGATTTTTTTACGAAAAACGTTTTTCAGATGTAATCTTTGCTATTATTTACTATTATTGAGATTATTATTATTACATTGTGTTTTACTGTAATAGTATATATTTTACCCACTAGGGGGAGCTTCTTACAAAAAAACACAAGTTCATTCATGGGGATTGCTTGTAAGACGCAGGAGGATTGGGGACTTTTCGAGGATATACACTTGCTGTCGGTGACTCCAGTAGGTGTTTGATACATAGAGTCGTTATGCAACAAGTGTACAGTTAACAGAACTAATGTGGGTGGGTTGAGTCGTTAAGGAAACAGTGGTTTCGATTGTGAGTCGTTTGCAAAATGTGATTCCAGGTGAGAATGATTTAAAGACCGCTCCGGTTAAACATGGAACATTAAACCCATCCATCCTCTCTGTCCGAAATGTGAATGTTATCTTCAAACGAGTGTCCCTTGTCCTTGAGATGCAGACGGACTGCTGAGTCCCGTCCTGATGAGCTGGCTCTCCTGTGCCGGGCCAAAATTCTGACTCCCCACCAGTCAGTCAGAGCTGAGGAAGCCTCTTGGATGAGAGGTGAAACGGCTTCCGGTCCAAACAGACGTCTGGTCACTTCAGATTCAATTAACAGGGATTACCATGAGCTGAATTAATGACAATCCACACGGACAAGAGAAGAGATAAAAAAGGACAGGGGTAAGAGTTGCTGATGCAGTTCTGTTCTTGTTATTGTTGATAATTCTCAGTAACAAGCTATGATCCCTTAATAACATAATTAAGGACAGAAACACTCTAATGGAATTGGTAAGAGTAAATGTCTCGTCAGAGAAAAATTAAAAATCATCGTCCGCTCACCCGTAAGCACGCGGACGTGACAGGAAGAATAATGAGGTGAAGCAGCCTCCATAGATGATGGAGGACTTTCCTGGTTTTACTCCAACCCAAAGTCTTTTTCTGAATCTGCTACGTGAATCAGTGTCAGTGTAGGATTAGAGAATTCTGCTGTAGGTTCTGCCCCAGAGATTCATCTGTGATATGAAACTACTAGCAGTTAGCAGGTAGTAGAAGTTAGCAGTTTGTAGTAGTTAGCAGGTAGTAACTGAGGGCAGGTAGAAGCTAGTAACAGTTTGTAGGCATTAGCAGTTAACCGCATGTAGTTGTCAGCAGTGAATATCATGGTGTAAATAGAAGGTAAATGCTAGTCGCAGTTAGCAGCTACAAACAGTTAGCAAGTGGTGGTAAGCAGCTCATAGTAGTAAGCAGCTAGGAGTGTGCAGTTAGTCGCAAGTAGGAGTTAGCAGCAGTTAGCGGCTACAAGCAGTTAACAGCAAGCAGCATTCAACAGTTAAGTTACCAGCTAATATCAGTAAGCAGTTAGTTGCAGATAGTAGTAGTTAGCAGTTAACAGCGAATAGCAGCTAGTTATATTTAGCGGTTAGCAAAATGGCAGTGAGCAGTTAGTCACAATTAGCATACAGCTAACATTCAGCGCACAAGGTAATTATCAGAATTACTACTTCTTAGAGTCCACAGACTTCTTTATTATTTGAATTATGGCGACAAATCCAGCAGCGGTTTCTGGTGGTACTTCCCTGTTTTATATTCCTTCCCCGACATTTCAGACAATGTGTAAATACTAATAAAATGAATATGAATGCTTGATCTGTTTATAATGTTGAGCATGAATCAGTTGAATATTTTTGATTTAGCGTTGTCGGCAGGGCATTTTCAGACCCTTTGACTTACAATTGCGTCAGGCATAGTTCAGGAAACCGGTTAGGGGGGATAAACTCCTTGACTGTATGACAACCTGACCACAGCAGAGCAAAATTTCTTACATTAAATCTAGGATCATGGTTGGTGCTAAAGTAATATCCAGATTATGTGTTTTTAGACTTTAGTAAATACTGATGGTCTGACTATCGAGTAGATGAGTCAACCAGTTGGTTCCTCGCTCTTCCTGAACGCTAAACACCGACAGCAGATGGAGCTGAACCTCAGTTTCAGAGATGGTCTCACGTGATGGAGATCATAGCTTCTACTCTGGTCCTAAGTAGCTTCTGTAATGTGTAGCACAGACGTGTTGAAAGACGGCGCTGGAGGCAAAGATGTAGTTCAACAACCTTAAGGCATTTTTCATTCTAGAACATCGTGAAGGATAAGAAGCAGGTCATCATCATACATCATCATGTTTGGAAACAACACAGCATGCTTCACCCACACACGCCTATGTCCCCTAATGTCCAACAAAAGTCTTCCACTGCCAAGGTCCAGGATGATGATCCCGGTCCAGATCCAGCGTCAGGAAGACCGGTCCTTGTGTCGTCCAACAGGACGAGCTTTCACTTGTTCAGCTACACACCAGCACAAAATCAGGTGTCACCAGATTCATTCTTATGAAAACTACTGGAACAGAAGCAGAGTCCAAATAAAACTCTTGGTGAGACCAAACCAATGTCCTCCTTCAAAACCATTTCATGGATATAGATTTAAGATGCTGATAAAATGAAAACCAGTACATTCAACCACGGAACAAATAAAACGGGTGAAGATTGAGATAAAGGCGGATTTGGACTCATTTACTTCAAAGTTTCACCAGAATCAGGGTTAGATCCTTGTCCTCACAAAGGTTCTGGAGCACTGTAATAAGAGATGGACGTGAGTAAAAAGGACTCCATAGAGCTCATCACCGGGATCCGTATTTCCACCAGACCCCAGACTGACTCATATATCCCATTCTCAGATAATCCTGTTCATGTTCCCAATCAGAAGATTGTAGGTTCGACCGGGTTTGGACCGAAACTTTAGTGGGGACAGATGTTGGGTCCAGATTATCTGAACTGGGACGTCAGTACCGATCTCAGGTCAAGTCTATCAAGTCAGGGTCTTTAGTTCAGTGCCGATGGGTCTAGTTAATCAGTTCTTGGACTAATGGGTCCAGATGATCTGGTATGGGTTTTTGGTTGGTACTGCTATTGGGTCCACATTATCTGGCCATCAGATCCAGTCTTAAACCTCCTGATCTGCCTCCCTGATACCACCAGCCATGTTTGATGACGGCGATGTAAAATTTGAATGACATCATTACTTCCTGAACCAATGAGAGAGAGACATCCTGGAGCAGCTTTTGGTGTTGCCTAGCAACAGTTGAGGACATGAGGCTTCTGATAGCTGAAGGTAGGGTTAGGGTTACATGGGGTTACTGTTATGGTCTCCAGTAATGATTTAATCACACAGAGGTGGTTTCAGATCTTTTCCTCTTCCTCAAGCTACCACCTTTTTTTTTTTTTTTTTAAGGGTACGCTGCAGAAACTTCACCAGATGTTCCATCGGTCGGAGGAAACGGTGAGAAATGTGAAATGTTTGTCATTTTGGACATTTAGTTCCACTCTTAACATTTAACAGATTTCCCACTTGAGGACTTCCGTCACAGCGTTTGAAAACTCAACAACCACCTTAACTCAGATGAGTTCAAGTGCTATTGTTTTTTTCGGTATTGAAACAGAATTGGAGAACATTTAGGACCAACGATTGTCAGCTGTGCTCAAAACATGAATGACATTTTTTTTTTTTAAAATAGAAAGAAAGGGATGAACTCAGTGATTTAGTCCAAACCCGCCTTCAGCCGCCTCTTCATCTCCTAAACTCTTTCACACCCCTGCTGAGTTCTTTGCACATTTTGATGTCCTAAAAAAAAAACAATAAAAAAACCCAACATGATTTAATGGTACATATATTAACATGGTTATATAAATATATTTAGATTTATTTTCCAACTGAATCAAAGTAAAAATCATCACAGGAAAGAAAAAAACAAACACAAAATGAGCAAGTATTCTAAAATGTGCAGCAACGCTGAGAATCAAAGCCTCCTAAAATATGATGATGTTTCTATAACAGGTCATGATGATGATGTCATATTACAGGCTCCTCCCACTGGAAGAAACAGAACTGTGTAGAGGAAGAAGAGAGGCTTGGCGAGGGAGAGATGCAGAGACATCATAGGTAAGGCAAGATCATGTTCGGCTTCTTCCCGGCTGAAGATAATATCTCTGGTCAGACTGTTTCACTTTATGAACCTGGACTGGGACGTCGTCTACACTGCTCAAAAAAATGAGTGGAACCCTGAATCAACTTAGTCGGTAGAACTTTTGAGATCTGGATCTGGCCAGTCAGGAAGCTTTAGATGATTGCAAATCAGTTTCTCCTGCTTTGGACCGAGTGAAGGCACCGCCAGGTGGACAGGAGAGGCAACAGCAGAACAACCCCCCAAAAAGGTTCTGGTTCTTCATTTACTACTCATCCTCTTTTGTGCCCGATTTTCCTCGAGTTTTGTATTTTGCTAGTGTCCTTGTCCCTACTGGTACCATGATGTGGTACCTGCAGCCATTTCAGGTGGACCAGGTAGTCCAGTTCCTCCAGGATGGAACTTCCCCAAGAAGGTTTGCTGGGTCTCCAAGAACTGTCTCGGGAGCGTGGAGGTGAATACCAGGAGACGGGCCGTTACACATGGAAGCTGGACAGGTCCAAATGTGAGGAGGAACAGGAGGACCACTGCCAACTCCAGCAGTTACTTGTGTGATGTTTCTGACCCAACTGTCAGAACCAGAATCCATGAAGGGTGGCATGAGGGCTCAAAGTCCTCTGGGTGTTCGCCAGCGCAACCCTGACTGCTGTTAGGTACCAGGATGAAATGCTCAGGACCGCTGTCAGACCTTAGACTTGTGCTATGGACCCAGGGTTCCTCCAGTTCTGGGAGGAGAATCATCCACCAACTCATCAGGAGCAGGTCCAGATGTTGTCAGGAGTGACTTCAGGCTCGTGTGGGTAAAACAGCACTGAGACACATCATGAGTTGTCATGATGAAAATCACACCGGTTGGATCAGAACCTGTGGTTTGAGTTCTTCACTCGGATTCTGCGGCTGATTGAGAATCGGGGCCTCAGTGGGTTCATGGTTCTGGTTTCCACTCATTGTTCTGACTTTGTTTTGAATCGCGTGACAAGGATTTTACTCTGGAATAGATTCTTCCTCTGGATCCGATGTGTGATTTTCAGAGCTCCTTCATTTTTTTGAGCAGTGTATTTTCTCCTGATCGACGATGGAGTCATGAATCCATCATCGATCAGAGAGATGATGTATGTGAGGACGCCGCGGGCCGTCGTCCTCCTGCATCAGGAGTTGTCTGTCACGCTCAGAGGGCCGTCGAAGGACAACCTCTCCCTCGCCGCTCCTTAATCCGCAGCCGGATTATTTACTATTTGGACAAATTCAAACTTTCAGCAGAAACATCAGGAAGCTCCGATTCGGTTCACGTTTGTTGTTCAGCTCCATCCTTCAAACCAGAGTCCGAGATAACTGAATCTGGGGAGCGGCTATTAACGCAGACGTGTGAGCAGTGGGTGCGGTTGAAGTCACGACGGTTCCGGCTGAAGCTGCGGTGAAGTGAAGGTTCAAAGGTAAGCAAACATCTCGCTCGTGTTCTCTCTGAGCTCACAGGTGGGTCCTCTGTGCGAGGAGAGTTCTGGCGTGGCACACAGGGGGGAGGGGGAGGAATCGGGCTAAATGAAATCAGAAGGTTCTTCCACAGAACGTTCCTACAGATATTTACACCACGGATTCAGGCACTTGTTTATCTTTGGTTGGAGAGACCCAACATTGCAGGAGTGAAGCATTCACACAGCCATTGTGTCCCTTGTGTTTGACGAGGCCACTGGTTCCTTGACGTTCTCCCCTCCTCTGACTCTGTCCGTCACGCGGGGAGGGGGACGGACAGAGCGCCGGCGCCGGGTTAACCGTCTGACAAACCCACCTGCAACACGTAAAACAGGAGATTTGGGCGCTGATGTTGTCGGACACAGATGTAACAGAGGATTTGAAGACGACTGAAAATGACTAAGCAGTGTATATCCCCTAAAAGGCCCCAATCCCCTGTGTTGTACAAGCAGCACAGGGAACACCAAGAATTAAAAGTGAGTCATTAATAATCTCAAGCAGTCGATACTGACTCCACCAAACTGTTTCTATGAAGTCAGCAGCCTGCTCTGAGATCAGTTTCTATCCTGACTCAATGATGAAGAGAAATAGAGTTAACTAGTTCTTCTGAGCTCAGGAATAAAACTAGACAGATTTCCTCGTGGCAATTCGTAGGAGCTACATTCACACCCAATTGGACTTATGGTTGGGTTAAGTTACAGACCAGAATCTGTGTTCTCGCTGATTTTTGTGTGACGTACTACATCATGGTTCACGTTGTGTGTTTTTGGCTGTCCTCTGTTTTGTAAGTGTAATTTGTGTGAAGTAATAAAAAGGTTAGAAAAAGGAAAGAGCAGAGCTCAACTCGACATTAACACACGATGATTTGATATTTGTGAATGAGCAGAACCGTAGGACGTTGGGACAGTTCTACGTCGTGTTGCTGGCTGTGGAAATACTAAAACACCACTGCCAACCTTGACGCTGTTGCTAAGCAACAATCTCATCACGTCCTCAGATTCTCTCAATGGTCGACTTTTGTTTATAAATCCCTCCTTGGTCTGCCTCCCGTTCGCCCGCACACACACCCACGTAAGAACCAAAAGCAATATGGTTCCCGGCATGGTTCACTTGCTGCCTCTTTGAGGTCCAGTAGGCCCCTCCTCCCTTAACGTAGAAACTCCATGTTCATTGCGTCACATGATCTCATAGTGGAGAGGAGGCTGTTTGATTTTTAAAATTTTTCTCCAAAACTATCCGTCAGATCCTCAATTTTTTACTCCACAGCCATCATTTTACCCCCAAACGTGGAAAAAAAAGGTGCTTTATCGATTCCTGTCAGAATGGAAGCCAACAGAGTCTTAGTTTGGTCTCAGGACGACCTCGAGCATCATGAGGACCGATAAAATCCTGATAAGAGATCGATAGAATCCACAGAGGAGAACGTTAAAAAATCCTTGACAGCTCAGATTTTTTAACCTTTTCCAATTCATCTCGACAAAAAAACGAACAAAACGAAACGGAACAAAACAAAAAATTTGTTCAGCAACGTCTTAGCATCGCTCTCAGATCATTTTATCAAGACAACTTACAGTTTGGTCACATGTCTCTGCTCTCCCAGTCAGTCGGAACCAGCACATTCACTAATATGACAATTATTCTTATTGTGTTCATGTTCAGAGAAAGGAGCAGAGAGTTGAGAAAAACTATTTTTGTTAGTATTGAGATACGCACCCTGCATCAGGCACACCTTAACTGTTCTGGAGAAAATGTCTTCAGGCCCCTGGTAGTCCGCCACAGCCACTGGACCGTCATAATAAAAGTTCAACATCAGCTGCATGAGACGCGTTTAACACCAAGTACATTTAAAGGACAAATCCTCCAGCTGTACCTTCTCAGGACAGAAGTCCGGGTTGGGTTGCCGAACCTTTCCGGGCCGCCCCTTAATGACTGCATAGCAGAACATAGTGATGACCATGACGAACAGGAAGTAGCTTGTGTGCATCAGGTGCAGGTTGATGAGGGAACGGTCGTCCTGTACAGAGAGAGTTGGCGGTTAGATATCTGAAGAGCATTATGGGAGTCAGCTCAGTGTCACAGGAAGTTCTGACGGCCATGTGATCAAAGAATTCTGGAGATGTTCCGATCCAGTCCCCTAGACATCATAATCTGGTCCCGGTCCGAGTCTCTCAGATCCTCAGCTTGTCCATTTTTCCTGCGCCCAACATCGACTACAGATGAAACTGTTCACCTGCTGCGTGACGTGTCCTGCCCACTGACCGGTAACCGTGGCAACCAATGTTCTCAAGACCACTGGTCAGTGGTTTTCAACGCGTCTCAGACACGGGGATGATGATTGATCGCGTGAAATGGTCATTTGTAGAGTTCGTATGAAATTGTCGTCACATAAAAATGTCTCGATTACCGAATTTCTTCCGAAGATACATATTATCAAACAATCCTTAAATGCACAAACGTGTTTCCTCGTCAATCACACCTCAACGCCTGACATTTCAGCGGCGAGCCGACTTTTGAGGTTGCAGTCACACAGAAAGCAAACAGGAAGCAGGTTCTGATCCTCCCTCCGGGTTAAATCACATTATGAGGATTCTCTTCAGAATGTTTGCAAAATGAAAATAACAGGCTTCTGTTTGGGTTCTTGAACATATCATAGTCTCCCACTGTTTTCAGCAGGAGTAAGGAAATAAAACACAACTGGAGTAAAAGTATCAGCAGAAACTTAACCGTAGACAAATACAGGAATGATGTGGGAACATTTATTCTGAGGCGGGCCCAGATCCAGAACCGACTTGTGGTGGATATAAAAAGTCTAGAGAGACCAAGATAAATCGTTTCAGACCGTTTCCAACTTTAACGTGACTTTTAAACCTGTATAATTTGATTGAAAACAAACCAACAAAACATAAAACAAACTCTGTAGTCCTTTAGGGGAAAAAAGAAACTACAACTAATGTGACGCAGACATTCAACATCAGTGAGCGTGAAGGAGGCGGAGACTCACGTCGGGAACGATGACGGTGAGCTTTGGGTTGAGAGCGTGGTACACCTTCCCAACGGCTCCTTTGTAGCACCAGAACGGGTTGTAGTCCTGACTGTATTTGGTGTCGGAGTCGCGGACTGTGGTGAAGACCTTGTACCAGGAGGTGGCGTTGGTGTAGGTCTCTGGCACGCAGTGAGGCGGCTGCCTGAAAACCACAAACCAAAAGTCTCTGTCTTTACTTGTTTCATAAGATCCTTAAAACGTATTTCAAAAGTTCAACCCAACAGGCCCATAAGAAGCTTCTACCTACATTTGGTGTTTCTTTTTTCTTTCTTACAGTGCATAATGTTAGATTTTAATAATAAGTTCACAGCCAAATATTGTAGAATATGAATCTAGCTCCCCCTAGTGGACAGATGTTGTATTCTGCAGCCAAAATTCCACATTTAGCCCATTTTCGGTCAAAGTGGTCCAAATGGAGAGTCCTCCTGGTCTTATCTCTCCAAAACTGTGTAGAATAACATGAACTTTGTGGTATTTCTATCATGTGTGACGCAGTAGATTAGATTACAAATACTAACAGGTTCAAAGTAACTGACTTAGAAAATGCCTGATTTTAGGTTTTACCTGTCCGTAACATTAAGGTGATGCAAATACACCTCACAGTTGTGGGGCTATTTTAAATTCATTTAGGTTATGTAAAAAACTTAACAATAACCAGTTAGGTAGAACAAGGTTTCAAATATAGAGATTTAAAGGCCATGATGCCTTGCAGAGCAGCGTGTGACAACACTCAGATTTTTAACACCAGTTTCCACAACTAATACACCTCCGGAAAAAACAACTTCAGATTCCACGCAGCGATTTGTGCACAGCGCACGCCAAATTCAAACGCTTCCGTATTATTGTCAGTCAGTTGAGGCAAGAGGGAGAGCAGGTGGAGAAGGAACGCCGCAACCGTCGGAAGGAATAAATCTGGCGCGATAGATCCCAAAGTAAAGCCAATAATCCATTCCGCCAGAACCATCTGTGCACGCAGTCATCCACCGATCATCATTGGCCTCACTATTCTGCATGTAGTTCTGGACCGCTTCACAATTACAACACCAGGCAATACAGAAAGTAGTTGTCAACATCCACTCAAAGGTAAAAAAACACGGACTGGCATTCCACCGGACTGGACTAACAGTGCTGGGTGAGTGAAACCAACCAAACAACTAAACCAAATCCCTGTGGAAACCAATTCCACAGGTTTTTTTTTGTTGTTGCTGAAGTTAATTCTTTTCCTTTTCCTCTGAAATTGAAAGTCAATATAACCCAGGCGTATTAAGGAAGACAGGTGGTGTTTTTTTTTTTTTGTCGGACCATCTCTAAGTTTGAACTGAAGTGAACTTGGAAAGACTGGAGATTCTCCGGATCTCAATCCGATCCAGCATCTGTGGGATGTGCTGCACAAACAAGTCTGATCCTTGGAGGCCCCACCTCCCAACACCACTAAAGCTGCACCAACATTGAACCACAGGGAAATATATTGTGCAGCATGAACACAAACCAGGTCAACGGTATGTCTCGTGTATCACGATCACAAATGATGCCAATGAGACGATCGAATGACGGGAGTCCCGTGAAACTTGCATCATTAAAGTCTTATTATGAAAAAAACTTTGGTGCGGTGTGTGCAGACAAAGTCTGTCAAGCTGCGAAAAGACGCAAGTTATCGAAAGAATCAAGCTGGCGAGAATTTGCGTTATGGTTGTCGTACGGTCAAGTTGAAAATATTCAACTAGGATTTTCTTGGAGTAACTTGTGTACAAGTACAAGAAAGCACATCAGCAATTTGATCCACACGCGGATGCTGAAGAGGAGGAGCTTATTGAAGCTGTCTAACTCCGCCTCCAGACCAACGTTGAGGCGTTTGGTTTTCAGATGTATCTGACGTCGCAGCAAACAGAGAAGCAGTTGTTTACTTTGGTAAACATTTGGTACTACATGGTAAAAGACAAGGACAAAATGGTGAAGAGAAATATTTGTAAATATCTTTCCTGTATTTTTGTGACCCTTGCATAAATATTGCAAACCTGCGACTGAGAATGCAGCATTACAGGACTTGAGGGTTTCCCTGTTAACTTGTAACACCAGATACTACAGCACACCTTCAGAGGTCTGCCGGGTTCCAGGCCTCCACGGTTCTGAGATGTTTTGGGCCGCAAAAGGGGGGGCTTCTCCATTATTAGGTAGGTGGTTATAATGTTTTGGCTAATCAGCATAGAATGTTTCAGTTCTAATTCTCTCTATCACTGCTCTGGTGACTCTCTTCAGGTACTGTTTCCATGACGACAGATAAGCCGCGTCAGGCGGAACCTCTAAGGTCACATGACCAAACAACGACGGTTGAACGCTGTAGAGGGGAGGGGAAGGTGTTGAGTTCAAGACCGTGGGACGATGAGGTCGACTCTCTGGGCTCCAGGCAGAAATGTAATGAGAGCTCCACTCACACTGTGACTGGGAAGATGTTGGTGGTGGCGGCGATGGTCATGCAGGTGCTGAAGACCACCTGCTCGCAGTGTCCGTGCAGAACGCAGTCGTCTGAGTTCCAGGAGAGAGGCAGGGTGAAGGTGATGTTGATTTCTTCGTGGGCTTCCCGGCCTACAAACACAAACACACCAGAGCAGAGCAGAGCAGAGCGTTCAAGAAGGACGAACATGATGAGACGGTTCAGAGCTCGCTCTATATTTAACCACTGATGACATCACTTCCTCTTACCCTGACATGGTTACAGCTGCTTCCCGTTTGTTTAATATATATATATATATATATAAATATTATATATATTTATATATATAAATATTTATATATATATAAATATTTATATATATATAAATATTATATATATATATATATATATATATAAATATTATATATATATATATATATATATAAATATTATATATATCATTGTATGAATATTTTGTGATAGAAACTCGGATTAAAACTGGGCAAATGTTGAAACGTCTGTGTTTCAATAAACGTTGATGCTGTTTGGACCCGGTTTGGTCGAGTTGGACCCTCTTGCTTTAAGAGAACAGAACTCTGAACCCGATCTCAGTACTGATCCATTTATGTCACATGTCTATGAAGGTCATTCAGGAATGTTGATTTCAGCTTCTACGCTGTTTTTAGCCGTTCACGTTAAAACAATCTGAACGTACGATAATCTCACCCAGAACCGTTTGTGGCGTTTGACGAACAGTTGTCACATTTTAAATACGTTTGAATAAATGCGTGATGTCGTTGATGGAGCCGTGGCGCGGTGGAGTGGCGTTGAGCCGCCGTTTCTAATCTCTGATCAAAGCCCGTCTGTATTTAGAGATAGAACTCTGAACAGATGGACGTCACGCTCCATCTGATGACCGTCTGTCTGCGGTGGCGTCGGCCCGGGTTTCGTGCGCTGAGACGTGGAAGTCGCAACCGCTGTCTCCTTGATCTGACTGCGTTTTATTCAGAACCGAGTTTCTCCATTTTCTTCTTATCAGCTGATTTCAGCTGAAAGCAAACAGATCGTTGATTTTAGTTCATTATCTGAAGTCTGTGACCCGCCTCTAACAGAACCCCCAGACTGGTTCTGGCCTCAGCTGAGAGCGGAGCGGCGACGCCATATGTCAGGGTGATTGAAGACCGGAAGAGACGGCTGGTCCTCAGGGGTCAGAGGTCAGGGAGTCTCACGGACTCTCACTGGCTTTCACGTTAGCAGACGTTTGTTAGCAGGTTGTGAGTTTATCGGACCGGTTCCACTTAAGAGACGCTGTTTTCAGCTGTTTCCTGTTTACACAGAGGTTTGTGATTTATCTCTTTATTGTTTCACATCAGAGATGCAACAAAATAGTTCATGTGACGGACGTCAGAAACTTATATAAAGATAAGCAGAAAGATAAACTGGGACACAAAGAGACACAACAACAACAACAACAACAACAACAACAACGGAGGAAAACAACAAGATGAATAAATGAACACAAACATGGTTACATAACTCCACAGCAAAGATAATTCTATACTGAGAACACAACGTTGTTCTGTTAAATGATCTGTTAAACTGTTTGACAGAAGGACTTATTCTTATTTATTCATTTGTCTCATTTTCTACAAACAAGAATTATAATGTGGTCATTTCAGTCACTTTGGATTTGTTCACTCTGCCAGTCCAAAAGCTCAGTTCTGATTTGTTCTTGGATCAGATGTTAATATTACTGTTAAATGTTAATAGTGCTGTTTATAGTGTCTGTAGTGTTTATAGTGTTTATAGTGTTTATAGTG
>VRLP01005706.1:0-34394 GCA_009660295.1 Lophius piscatorius
AGTGCGATGGGAATTCAAAAGTAGTTCATATGGTTGAGTTTCACGGCACAAGGCCGTCAGTTAAAAAGGTTAAACGATGACAGTTATCGGTCCCTCTTTGAATCCACGGAGCTCCAGCAGACGGAAATATAGAGGCGAAATCAGACTGGAAATATGTTTTTTTGTCATGAATATCTGAAGATGAATAAAAGGATGTATTTGAAGAGCCCGACCGTTTAAGTAAACTCCTCGGCCCATGTTTAAATTATATAAAGTGCACAGTCAGAAGTCCATGGCACGTTTATGAGGTGTATAAGTCCGTTTGTGCGTGATGAAGGATGCATAATCTGGCCTTAAAATACGGAGCAAGGCACAAAATGGATGTATTTGATGCATTGGTTATTCATCGGTGTGTTTTGAGTATAAAATGAATTGAATTGAGGACTCAGAAGGGAAGACCCAGAACACACTGGAGGTGTTGTACACCAATTAGCCACAACATTGTAACTACTTAAACATGACGAGATGGGGTGATTATCTCATTACGATGCCTCACGTCAGTGGGTGTGATATGTTAGTCAGCAGTTGAATACTTTGTCCTGAAGTTTATGTGTTAATCTGCGTCTTTAATATTGGTAGCAGACACCAGACCAGACCTTACAGAAGTCGGGTTGAGACAATGCTTTAATGGGTCGGAGCTGTTTTGTTGGCAAAAGGGGGACCTACATAATATCAGGCAGATGGTTTTAATGATACGGCGCATCAGTATGAGTTAAAAATGAAGGACATGGTGGAGTTGGTCAAGAATCCGCCTTGAGTAGGCGAGATAAGGTAACCAGTCTCTTGTAGGGCTCTGGGCTGCTGCACACTGCTTTGTGTATGCAAGACGCCAATAATCATTATATCCCGGAAAAACATAAATTCCTAACCGTAGTTCTGGTTCAGTCCAATTTTGTTGCACATCAATCGACAAATATCTTGTTAACATCATATTTTACTCAATAGGGGGATCGTTTTACAAAATTTGTTGTTTTTCGGACATAACTTTGACTTGAGTTGAGTTCAATCAGGGGGACCTCTTGTACAACGCAGTGGATTGGGATCTTTTCAGGGCTATGCCCCTGCTGTCGACGGCGTAGGCCTAATTTTGATAAATAGTCGATCTGGTGCGACTGTGTGAAGTACGACATCATTTATTCATTCGTTTTCTGCTACTGTTTATCCTTGGTAGGGTTAGCAAAGCTTTTTTCAACAGATGTTGGACAAGCCAACATGCCCACCTTCCCCCCTACAGCATTTGGAGTCACCAAAACTACTAACTTTACAAAACACTTTATAGAATAAGCCGGAGGACCACGAGGGAGCACAACCAAACACGGGGGATCATGAAAACTCATTTCAGAAAGGCCCCAGGCGCCCAGGAAGATTTGAACCCATTGTTTCGGGGCAATAGTGCCACCGATGTCACTGCCCTGTTAAACCTAATTGAAGAAGAAAAACTTAAATAGAGTAATCACTGAGCAGCAAGAATATGATTGGTTCCCCCCTGTTATGTACGAGACAAATTAATCTAACTTCACGAGGTAGAAAACATGTCAATTATAGACAAAGGCATTTGCTCTGGAATGGACTTAGTCGCAGTTTGAACCTCAACCACTGATTGTTTCTGATTGTTGTGTGTCAAACAATACAGATGTTCTTCGGTTGAACTGAGATCAAATTATATATCCAAGCAGATAAACATCACCATCTTACAGTTCCATAAAAGCTTCCAACATTAGGAGACACTGATTGTAAAAGCTTTTTCCTCCCATCCCTTCGTCAGAGACGTAAGTCGACCAAACACTAGAGTTCCCTCCCGGCCAAGGTTAAACCGAACAGAACCTCCTCTGCAGGTGATTTATGCGTTTAATACATGTCAGGCTAACTTATTATGCAGTGGAGAAATAAATTGAGCCTTTAACATGAGGGATGAGTCCTTTCAGCTAATGCTACATATTAATGACGGCTTGAGTCGGGCCTGAGCTGCAGACTGAGAGAGATTCATGGGACAAACCTGTCTGGCTTCCCTCTTCATG
Source organism: Lophius piscatorius (assembly GCA_009660295.1). Taxonomy (NCBI): domain Eukaryota; kingdom Metazoa; phylum Chordata; class Actinopteri; order Lophiiformes; family Lophiidae; genus Lophius; species Lophius piscatorius. The sequence goes on from VRLP01005706.1 coordinate 2,058, forward strand.
TTCGAGCAGGTGAAGAGTTCCCGCCGGTCACGGATGTTATTTTATACTTTGTTAGCGAGCAACTAACTCATAATGTTTAGACATCACATGCCGGGAGTCGCTATTAACTGTTATGGCCCATTCTGCTGATTCCTGCAATTAACTCTGAAGCGTCGAACCCTGCCTTGTAAATATTTAATAAACTAGACATATTAAGGTTTTTCACCAATGAGAAAAATACAAATCCTGGCAAATGTCGGTCGGCATTCTTTTTTTTTTAAAAATATTACGGTTTCTATATATCAAACTAGAGCGTATCTTATCCTAGTAGTCTATTATTATATCCCTGAAATGTCAGCAATATTATGGATCCCATGGATCATTTTCAGTTATTATACCCACATAGACCTTAGCGGGAGGAAGAACTGGATTGATTCGGCAGAGGTCGTTGACATATTTTTGACACTACCTTTACCTCAAAAGTTTTCGGGCCGTAATTTCTCGACCGCAGGTCTGATTTACTCAAAGTTAGATACATAGAAATCCAGATATATATCTTAAACATATCGTATTTTACTGGAATACTTTATATTTTACTCACTAGGGGGAGCTTGTTTAAGAAAACACTGTTTTTCAGACATAACTTAACAAGGAGATTGCTTGTACAATGCAGGGGATTGCGGTCTTTTTCATGCGGTCATAAAGGTGCTTGTGTTTATTATAAACACTATTTCATTCGTCGCTGCTTCTCATATCCCACAACAAACATCAAAGTCATCAAACGCACTTCTACGTGTTTTCTCTCCGTTCTTTGCTGTTATTTAATTTCACTAACCGAAAAGAAAAAGAATATATGCTGATGTCAGGTCAGATTCAGCTACAATGCTAATGTACCAACTGTTGATTGTGATATATACTGTTTTTTTTGAGAGGCTGATGACTATCCTCCTTTAGATGAGATGTTCATCCGTCCGCCTATTTTATCTTTCATGTTGTATCTACAGTATTTCAATCAAGCCATTACTCTTGACTTTTTGTTCGGTGCATTCAATTAGCCTCCGCTGAAGCAGTCGAAATGCGACCTCACACAGCTTTCCGGATCACGCATCAGATTGTTGTGTGTGTCTCCGACTGAAGTCGCTGCTACCCATAATCCTCTTCTCCCAAGCACGGGTGCAGATTATATCAAACAATTTAGAATTTTCAACAAATGTTTGATATCATAATGTCAGGTGCTTAGCGTCACCTCCCGAGGGGAGGACAATTAACTTCCATTGGACGATATTGGTACTCTCATATCTAATTGCTCATTAGGAATTAAAATTCAATTTCACAACGAGGGTGGAAACGTGACTGAGATCTACGCCTCCATACTTTATGAGCCCGGACTGCTCCGAGCCCGGTCCCCCCATCACTGTCAGAACCCTGCCGTAAAATGTAACCCTTCCAACAAGGTCATGCAGCACATTAAGATCCTTGTTTATCTTTGTGAAATAAGACCTTCACAAGCCACTTACGTTTTAATAAAATATATTTATTCAAATGCTCTGAGGGTGACCGGGACAAATTGTTGCGCTGTCTCTTCAGGGAGAGGATTTAGTCCTTGATTTCTCCTGTGACCGTTGATTTAAACTAACAGGCTTTAGCATTGCACAAATACAACTACATTTGAAAGGCACAATCTGAGAGAGCGGTATTAAAATGAGCAAACAGGTGATAAATTGAAGGTGTGAGGAAGGGAATAATCCTCTTCCTCCATTGCGGAGTGAACACGCGGGTAACCATCTACAGGTCATGTTCTACAGCGGTCGCTAAAACATTTAGCTTGTGTCCAGCTGGTTTTTACTAGTAAATGGCAGTAAAGTAAGACACAAACTCAAATTATTTCAAGGTCCCTTATTATTCATCAGGCATACTAACAGTCGTGGTGAAATGAGCCAAACAGTTTCACATTCTAATCCCTTTAGAAAGCCATGTCTGACCGCAAAAAACAAAAATCCCATACACACACAAAGATTACTAAAACCTTCAAAGAACAGGTTCTACTCAAGAGGCCCATAATTGGGCTTTGTCTACCTAATTACCTAGTTTTTGAATTTTTTTCCACTAGATTTTCATACATCGGTTTATGTCAAGGTCGAAACTTAAAGTTTGCTCCCCCTAGTGGACATTGGTGGTATTTTGCAGCCAAAATCCCTCTCTGTGGTCCAAATCCCATCTTTGGCACACGTTTGGTACCTTGGCTATCCATCCGTGCCAAAAGGAAAGTCCTCCTGGTTGTATCCCAAAAAATATGCGTAGAAGAAAATGAACTTTGTGGAATTTATGTATAATTTCATGCATTTGTTTTCGAGTTTCTGGGCAAATACATTGATTTTTCTTTGCAATATAAAATGTTACAGCTTTTTTTGCCTAAGAAAAATCAGGCATGGATGGAAATATTGTTTTTTACTCACACGTAGTAATCAGTAGTGTCATGGTACTTAAACTGAAAATAAATAATTTTACTTCCTGGACATCAAGGTTATGCCAATGCACCTGATAGTTGTGGAGCTATTTATAAGTTTATTTTGGGTAAATATAAGTCATCTTAAAATAAACATTGGGCTTAACAGATTAATATAGTTTCCCAGGTAGCCTCGGAAAGTTTATTATTCCATCTGTATTCCATGAAGATCCTATGCAATAGAAAACGTCCCGCAAACCATTAAACCGGACGAAGCATTCGTACTCGTCCCGATGGAAATTCAGTATTTTTCTAAAAAAAAAAATGTAAACCCTCATCACACATTTACTGCAACCGCTTATCCTGTATGCTGCGTGGCGTGGAGACTGGAGCCTATTCCAGCAGATATTAGGCAAGAGTACATATTAATAATAATACCATTCACACTCACATGCTTACCTCTAAACCATCAGAGTCACCAGTATTACATCTTGTAAGGCTTTCAAATGTATCCATTATTAAAGTGTGTGTGATAAGCGTACAAAACAAATTATCCCCATAAATATTCACAAAGCCGAGTACAGGAAGTCATTTTCATAAATCTTGCACTTGACTTGACCCTTTGTCTGCGAAACTACATTCCGTCATGCACGGTGAAACACTTTCCCAGGTGTAGCAGGTTGTTTCACAGATTACCGACTTTGATTGAGCAGTCACCACAGCGCGTGGATAATCAAACAACGAGTTTGCTGACAAAGAAGGTCAAAACGCCAAAGAGGCTTTCAGCCACTTCACATCAAATCTGTATGACAGGAGCTTAAAGTTTAAGGATTTTGGAAAATCTCATGGATTTTTCAGTGCAAGTTTTGAAAGAGGTTAACATGAAAGGATGCAGATTTTCAAATGACGGTATTTCCTGTCCACTCATCTCTTCTTTTTTTAGTCTAGCAAGATCCACAGTCAATAACCTCACAGTACAGTTTACAAAAAGACCGTCACGCTATCCAGCTATGCTACTGTCCCCAAAAGAATATCCCGACTTTCACCAACAAGTGATAGCCCCCGTGTGCTGTTAGCTACAGCCCGTAGTAGTGTGCTGAATGATGAATGGGATGTGAACTCAGACGCTCTCTCATATGACAACCCATGAAATGTAAGTCATTTCGGTGAGGCCCGGTGGGATTCATGCAGCTTGTGTGCTAAAGTCCAGTGCCTGTGGGGCGGATGACGCATTGCCAACATCCAGGGGTCCGCAACCTGTGTATTAATTCACAATGGCTTCAGTGTATTATACATTATCATCCATTAATGGACACCCTGCAGCTAATAAGACTAGAGCCTGGTATACTGAACACGTCCCTGAAAATAAGCGTACCAAGTTGACGTAAAAACGGGTAATTAACTCTACCGTCGGACATTCACGGTTGTTTTTTTGCCCTATGATTATGGCTCCGTATAAAATGTTCACATTATAACGTGGAAGAAAAGCTCATTTTCCAATCATTCTGCTGCAGAATTACAGACAAGCCGCTCCTGGCTGCTCAGACTGGCCCATATCTGACATTCATATACAGTAGCTGCACGATAAAGTGGAGCCACTGAGAAGTGCACTGCGGTCACGGTAGCTTAACCTGTATTGTCTTTGGCTCAGACTCACTGACTTGATGTGGCTTTGTCCAAAACTATTCTGCAGATTTCTTTTTAACATTTAGACAAAAATCGTTGCATTTACAGACGATTAAATGCAACATGGAATGCTCCATCCATCCAGTTCTTCCTCGCATTCAGGTCTATGAGAGAATCAAACACTTACTTTCCCCATTATGTTTGGAATAATATCAATGTGTGATAAATGAACGAGTTATTCTCGATGTTTAGTCGGAACCCTGTATCCTTGGAAGCTAAAAGCAATAAGGGAATGGACGTTGAGGTGGACATTTAACATTTAATTAAGGTTTGTTTTTATTAACCCTGACTATAGTTTTGTCTAAACACAACCGTACAGGTGCTCTGTAAATATTACAGATTCAAACCATTCAATGAATGAATTGTGATGTTTTGCAACATACAGGATCAAAGATGTGGTTCCTGTTGGATGGATTTCATGAAGAGGGACAGCACTGTTGCATTAAACTAATAAGGTTTCGGGTTCGAATCTAGCTGGTAATTTGGGACTTTTATATGATGAGTTAACATGTTTGGTTTGTGTGGGTTCCGTTCTTCCCTTCCAAAGTCCAGAAACATGCCGAACCGGTGAATTGGTAACTTCAAATTCTCTGTAGGTGTGAATATGAGTGTGAATCAATGTTTGTTTTTTTGTGTTGGCTGTTTGAGTAACTGGCAAATAATCCAGGCTGTACCCCTGGATTGGCTCCAGAACCCATGTGACCCAGATAAACGATTGCAGAAAATGAATTGATGAGTTAATTATACAGAAATAAGCTATCTGGCAACTCCATAGTGTCCAACTTTGCTTGTTTACAGCCTGCTGTGTTGTGAGGATTTACAGCTTTATTGATGAAATCAGCTGGGTGATTTGGACACATTTCAAGTGGACCTCGTCCAATTCCTTTGATCCAAGACAAACATGTTACTTATAGCCTTTATACAGCCTGTTTCTACAAAAAAGACAATTGTATTCATTTGTTTTATACAACCCTGGAGCTCATTGGATGTGTAATGACATTATGAATTTGCATTGTGCTACACGGAAAACATTCTCTACATCTCTCTCAATGGCCTTCCTTTAATTTACCTCTCGTTTCCCTTCTGTCTCTAGATTTGTATGAAGGCGGGAATGAAATTAGCATTAATCAAGGTAGGCAGGCACCCAAGTTATATAATGTGCTTGTTTGCCATCTCCTCAATAATCATGCACAGGTCAGAGTATGAAAGTAAAAGCCAGTTATAAAAGCCAGTCTGAACTTTAAAACCGCAGAAATATGACCTTAATAGACCAACTACATTGGCAAAACTTTCAAGATGACAGAGACTTTTTTCTGCCCTACAAACATAGAGGGAAGATCTAATGTTAAATAACAGAAACTTTTTTTTTTCATCGTAATATAACAGCGAAATAAGTTTCCCTTAATTAAAAGGCATGAACTCTGTCTCTAACCGTTCTTTCTTCAGAGAGCAGAAGAGAGTTGGATGAGTGGGTGTTTCTTCGAGTAATTAACAACTTACTTGGCATGATGCTTTGTCTTACTGACCTGTCGTAATGAACCTGTCGTATTTTCTTGTGAGCCGACCCAAACTGCCCATAGCCATAATGGTTTGGCCCGGATGTTTGATAGTCTGGCTGTGTGTTATAATACGTTTGGAAAGAACCTAAATAACTGCAAAATCATGTAATGTGACAAAAGATGGATGTTGTTTTAAAGTACCCGTTACTTAACCCTTTAATGTCCATTTCAGCTGTTTGGTTGAGCACATTCTGAGTGACCAAAAAAAAAATTCATTTTATAGTTAATTTACAGTCTTGTAAGAGGAATAAAATATGCAAAGAAATATTTTTTTTATTTTGGTGAGGACATTTCACTGGGACTTTTTTCAAAGAGAGGAAAAAGCTCTCCTTCAATTGCAGAAAAGGATCCGTCCTTCTCTGAAGTGAGTGACAGAAAAGTACATTTCTGTCACTCATTGCAGAAAAGGATCCGTCCTTCTCTGCAATGAGTGACAGAAAAAAACCTTTCTGTCAGTCATTTAAGACTTTCCAGTCTGTCATTTATTTGAATGAAAATACAAAAATATCCAAATCCCAGCCAGTGCATGTCTGCTCTGCAGTGGTGGGTCATGAATCAGACACAATGGACCCATCAGAATCACTTGTTGCTGGTAAGGGACAAATAGGGTTGCGAGTTCTTTTCTATCACCCATTATGACCTCACTTTTTCTGAGGCGGAAGGAAGAAGAAGTGAGGAGGATGTACGGAAAGCCAACCATAATATTTTCACAATCCTCCTGACAAGAATTTGTCCAGAAGCAGAGCATTTAAACGCTTATTTGTACTCAGGCTACGTACAGAAAATAACATTTTTAACATTCAAATGTCAGTGTTGCCCAAAAAAACCCACAACCTACTTCCATGTGTCCTTCAGTTCTACAATAAAAACATCCACTACAAGGAGTATAAAGAGATAAGAACCGTGATGGTAAGAGAGATTTTCATCATGTACATGGAAAAAAATATAAAACCATGAAACGCAGAGGCAGTTGCGTCCTTGGCAATGGACCATGAGGCCATTTAAAATCAATCTGTCATGTGGGTGGAGGGATTTTTACATTTTAACCTCAACTTTTTTCGTCTTCAGCATGTTGATAGATATTAATCCTGTTTTTCTTGAAGTATTTCACACTGCTTTGCTAAGACTTACTGCAGTTCTGCTCCGTTTTTTTGGCCACTTCGTCTGTAAGCTTGCCGATGTAAAAGCAGTTTCAATAGCCATGTTTGAGAGTGAGTATCACTGAGCCTTTAAACCGGGCCTGCAGCTGTAGCTCCTGCTAGCAGAACGGCAACAACAGCGACATTAACTCAACCGCATCTTTGCCAGACCCCCGGGAGATACGGAAAATGACTCTCATGCCTGCTAAAGTTGAGAGCCTAGCATTGTACAATCGGTTCATGCATGCATCGTTACAATCTTCTGTATGCAAAATGAGATCAAGCATTTTTGCAGGCAAGGATTGTGAATTTGACCGAGGGTCATACGTCTACTGGTTTGTTCACGTTAAGTCGTATTGTCACACCGTGACTTTTATTAAACGCCCCTACCTCTATGGCATTAGCTCAGCTGTGAACCATCTTATGTGACAGAGATGGTACGGATTACTGAATCATTTTCTGTTTCGCTGAAATAGTAACACCTTGAATAAAAGGGTCCTTTTTCTGTGTCACATATCAGCTGACTGGTTGAAATATGCCAGGATCCCAGGGCGGTGTTAATTTAATACCTTCTGCTTGCTGGGATAGAAAGTGTCTTTACCCGATGGCAATCATCGCCCAGCTAGCTCTTGGGTGATTGCATTCAGTCAAAGCTCCTTAACCACGTACCCAAGAGGATCCTCGCCTCCTTACGCTGAATAAGCCTCGCAGTTCAGCTAGCTCAAGCTAATAGCAAAACAGAAAGGTGACATCGCTCCAGGCAGAAAAATAAAAAAGCTGCTCTTATTCAGAACCTGCTGTGAAACGCTATCTTCCCTCCACTGTAAATCCATCCCTCAGGGGACAGAGCATTGGTGCAGCTAGGTCTCCTCACGTAACGGACTGGTATCATAGACCAATCAGCACGAACATAGGCTTTCTCCGAGAGCTATCATTGCACTCTGATTCACTCAAGGCTTCGCGACAATGTGCTGAATGCAGGAAGACGCAGTTACATCATCGTGCACAACACAGATCTCTGGTTTATCTGAAACCTTCTGGAGTTAACCTTATCCAGTTAAGATATCGTAAATACTGCTATCCAGTTTCCTACCTGTGCCTATATATGATTGCAAGTAGACAACCGTGACAAAGTGACAGTTTAAGAGGCGTTAGTAACGTTGATTGCAGGAAAAGGGAGGCCATGTGCAAAATGCCCTGAAAACTGTTTTTGTGCCCTGCAACAAGCTCCATTTGCTGTTTGTAAAAGTCAGTCCTAAACTATAATTAAGCGTTGTACAGGGAGAGGTGATGTCTATTATGCGTCAGGATGGGCTGGAAAACAACTTGACATTTAAGCGCTCAAATTAGCTGAGTCGTTAACTCTGTCACATTAACATTCAAGTGTTTTCTAAATAGCTGTGTACGCTATTACCACAAATTTAGCTTCTCCGTGTCAAAATATTCAACCCTAATATACTGAAAAGTTTAAAGACAAAGGCGGGGAAAAGTCCTAATTATGACTGTGCTGCAGACTAAGTATTGTTTACTATTTACTAGTAAAAGGTGTTGTGCATGTAGACAATGACATCTTCACCCGAATGAGGACTGTGAGCTGCAGTGACAATATACAGAATCCCTATAAGTATGACATTTAGGTATAATTAACTTTTCAGTCTCTGGCCCAAAATGTTAAAAATGAAATCTTCTTGGCGGACTCTGGCTTTCAGACATTTGGATCTTATCCCGCTGTCAGTCAGATATATCTAAGATGTTCTTTGATTTTTCACATCTTTGATGTGAGAGAAGTAAACCACGTGATTTTCAGTACAGTGTTACTATTTAGTAGAACTGTATAACGGCAGTACTTTAAGAGGCAACGCAACGGATATTTTCATCTACAAACACAGTAAAGCGCCTGCAGTTTGCCAACCACCACTTGGACTTTCAAATGGAACGAGGTCAAAGGTCAGATGAGACTGAAGTAGAGCGTTTTGGCAACAAATATGAAAGATGCATGTGCCTGGTAAGAAAGGAAGCCATAGAGAAAAGCCCCTCATGCCCACTTTGAAGTCTATTGGTGGACCTCTGATGCTGTTTTTCTTTCAAAGGCCTTGGACATCTTCTTACCATTTTTGGCACCATGGACTGGATGCAAACCTAAAAGCCTCTGCTAGGACACTTAAATACTGGCTCTGATTGGACCTTTCAGCAGGAAGATCTCAGAATCAACCCAAGAACGGTTCAGAGATCACAAAATAAAGGTTTTGCGATTGGCCATCCCGGTCACCTGATCAATTTCTGATCTCATTTTGCTTATTTTTTTAAAGGATGCCAACATTTCTCGAGTACACTTTGTATCACATGGTTTCATCGCTCAGCAGCTCAGCAGCTCAAAGCTTGGTTGCGATCTTACGTAGAAGGTTTCCACTGATCTATGATCGTGGTATGGATGTTTCAATAATCCCCGATTTGCGAATGTGCCTCTTTTCTGCGAGATTCTATCAGGTAAAATTATTTTAAGACTGCACTAATAATTAAAGGTATTGTATTATTATGTATAATCATTGTTATTATATTCCTAAAAAGTCGAGGATTTTATAGAATCGCATCGTCCTCACAATGTGAAGAATGTGTGATTTTCCAGACCCACTGTTAACATTTCAGACCATAATGCGTTGAATAAATTGCTCCTGTGCAGAGGGAGGAGAATGGTCTTGTAGGGCAGCGGGCTTTAAACCCATTCCCTTCAGACTCAAATTCTACCTGCAGTAGTTCACCGTGTTCTCGGTTGACTGACTCTGCATTGTGGTCAACCACCGGTCTTGTCCCAGCATTGTCTGCATATCATTAAAACTGATTTTTTTGCAGCTAGCCAAAAAAAAGAAAAAAGAAAAAGCAATCAAAGTTAGTGGAGCAAGAGAGGCCTTGATGAAGCTTCACGTTTTTGCACTACCCTTTAAAGGAATAATGCGTGGAGGGGGATTAATGTTCACGCCTCAGGCTCTGCGCCCAGACAACAACAAAAGAGTCTATATTCAAGTGAGAGCTTCTGCATCCTTGCCTGCAAAGTATCACAACTCTTCCTCTGTGATATAAATTCAGAAGCGAGACCTTAACCCCTCTGCGAATCCGTGCGAGTGAGATTTTCAGGGCTGACCCCCCGCTCACCTGCCGCTGACAGCTACCTTATTCTCACATCATTGCAGTGACCTTATTCTCACCTCTGCTGAAGGCTGCCTCAGGTCAACACTGATGGTTCCGTTAAAAAGGGGGCTCAGAGGGAAACGGGAGACTTTCCAAATCGAATAAAGTTTGTAGAGTGAACGCTATGTGATTATATTGAGTGAATTGGAAACTTTTTTTTTTTTTTGAATGTGTGGCATGAATCCAGATTCTCACAGAGAGAGGGCGGTCGATAATTAAAAGGGCTGAGAAAAATCTCTCTCTGATTGCCCTCTATCGATCATCTTCCAAACCTGGTGGTTATGAAAGGATATTTGTCGATGAAAATAAAAACTCATTTCACTTGCTTAATGATCCACTGTTTTTTGATTTAAAAGAAGAAAAAAAATCCTCTAATATTAATCAGACTTATAACTCACAAGGATAAAAATGTAGAATGGTACTAACTAGCGTGCAGGGATGGATCCTTCCGGTCATTCTAGTTCTTATGTAGAGAAAAATCAAAAGAAACTGGAAGTAGTTTAATAACAGAATTGATTCATTTGCCATCAACATAATAATTAATAATTAGAAGACGTAGAAAAGTTTGCCTCTGTTCTTATTATTGATGGACGATCTCTGAGACCCTTTGAAAGAACTGCTTGTTTCTCTGAATCTCATATTTACCACTGAACATCTGACTCTTTTCGTAGTGACTTTTTCAAATGCGTTCTTGTTGTCCTGTACATCCCGCTCACTGACAGGTGCCTCATAAACTCGATCATTGATTTAATTTTCACCTGCAAGTTGTTAGAATGTTATGGATGGACGTTGTATCGTTTCACCAAAGTTCAGAATCTGGCCCTCAGTCGTTGCCTGTCAATCAATCACTGTGCCTTTAGTTAAAGCAATGACTGATAACTTCATTCCCCCCTTGAGGAGGTACACACGTCAAAACAGGAATATGACCTTCAAGCCAGTGAACTAATGTTGAATATTTCAACAACCTCTTCAATTATTCATGACACTCACAACATTTCCTTCCCCTTTTTCATTTTTGTTTTTTTATTTCCCGCTCGGTTTGTGCGTAGGTAGCGGAGTTCAAAGGAAGCCCCTTTTTCTGAACTTACTGTATTATTCATAAGGGGATGTCCCCATCTACATCCTAATGCTGCTGAACCTAGTCCCAATGCAATTACATGACAAATATCTCTAAAACGTACTTGGCAGGGCTTAGAGCACACGCTAAGGTGTGTGTGTGTGTGTGTGTGTGTGTGTGTGTGTGTGTGTGTGTGTGTGTGTGTGTGTGTGTGTGCGCGTGCCACGCGTAATCATACGCCTGCTTAAATATTAAACGTGTGCATGTTTTTGCCATCCATCAGGGAAACGAGGAGCTGTTATGATCTGACAATCCACATGCAACGCAGAGAGTCGGCCGTAAAAAGAAACACACGTTATTTTTTAATCTTGAATACACGAGTACACGATCATGTAGCGGGTGACACCTCTTCAGTTTCATCTGCTGCCTTTTATTTCAAATTTACCACGGGTTTGGGAAATGGAAGTTCGTGACAGGCGAGCGATACCCTTGTTGTTTGTTTGTTTGTTTGTTTGTTTGGAAGCTGTTTGATGATAAGCGCCTGTGTTGTGATGTTTGTGTGCATCAAACCTCTGATAGTTCATCCAGAGTACCGACAAAGTGTCTTCCTATTTGAAGTTCTACAGTAGTGGTCTGGGATCTACTGTGACTCATTCTTCAGTCTCTGTGGTAACGGTAACCACATCGATCAACCATAACATTAAAACCACCTGCTTAGCCCTTTGATTTCCTGCTGAGCTGTTTTTTCGTTGAGCACAATTTGAGTCACTATTTCTCATATTAAAATATGCGCCGCTTGACCGCCACTAAAACAGCTCTGTGATGCTCTTTCTGTCGCCTTTCTATCAGAACCGGCATGAAGCTTTTCAGTGAGTGAGATTTGTGCCACAGTAGCTCATCTTTGGGATCGGACAACATTGGCCTTATCTCCACACGCGTCAAGGAGCCTTAGGCAGCCAAATCTGAAGATCCAGAGAAGCACTGACGCGTTGTCCTTGAAGCCTCAAGCAAGACGGGGGCAAACTGGACATAATCGGGCCTGAGCTGCATCCCCTTGTCCTGAATCTCTGCTGGCTGAAGTCGCAAAACACAAACGAAGCTGAGACGACAGCAGACGTAAACCTCAAAGTCCTCAAACACAACGTCGGCATCGTAACGGGAGATTGTGATGTAGATGAGATTTTCTCTGGGTGATGAGATCTTGTCCTGCCCACTGTGAAGAAAGAAAGACGGATGGCACCAAGATCACCTGTTGGAGAATGTGGACCTGGATGAAATTGTTTTTCCCTTTCATTTGTGTGGAAAAACCTACTAAAATGGATATTGGAAACAGAAAAAAGAAACAAGAGAGACGCTTTGACCTTGTTGTCTATATAAAAAGCATTGTGGCGGCTGTAGCTCAGTGGTCAGCCACTTATTAGAATGTTAGTCATTCAACCCACCTATGGAAGTGTACTTGAGCCTACAAAACCCCCAAGCTGCTCCCGAAGGCTGTTCCACTAATGCGTGCATAATGCCATGAATGGTTACTGTTTCTGATGGGCAACCTTGTGTGGCAGCCTCTTCCACCACTGCATGAATGTTTGAGTGAATGCATGAATTCTGGCTCTTGTTCTAAACCGCTGTGATTGGCCATGCGGTCTAAGAAGGTTAGACAAGTACAGTCCATTCGCCGGTTAAGACGACAAACACATCCATACACGTTCTCTATTTTTTCATGCTTCCAACACAATAGCCTCAGTGAAAAATGCTCACTGCCTTTCTCATATATACCCCACCCCCTGGTGGGTAATGAGATAATCAATGTTATTCTGACCTCACCTGTCAGTGGTTATTATTTCATGGCTGACCGGTGTAAATCGCAGCACTGATTAAGGTCTTTCCAGTAAATCCCGTACATACATACACCGGCATCAACACTCCCTCTTGAATATTCTTGCAGTAATTTGCAGATAAGGACAAACTCACCTCCATCAGGGTGGGGGGAGAGACACTGCCGATGTTTTGTTTTCGCAGATCAGGCAGCGAAGGACGATTTTGTATTCAGATGAGTTGGTACCTCCATGTTTTTTGTCCAGTCAGACCATATCTAGGTTCAAAACGCACACAGAGTTCAAGAAAACGTTTTGTTTTTGCTTTGTCTGCTGGAGGAGTTACGCGCTGGCTTTGTTTGTTTGGAGCTTTTTCTCTCCGATAAAAAACATTTTCATCTTGTTGAAACATTTAAAATGTCTTGTTGAAACATTTAAAATGTCTTGTTGAAATATTTAGAATGTCAGAAAAGGTTTTGTGAACTCTGCGTTGGTGCTGAATAGGAAATATGAAAGATTGTATCCTAATGTTATTCTTATGAATAAGTTATTGATAAAATTCAACAATATGTAAAAGAATTTCCTTCAGCTGATGCAATAGGGATGACTTAGACTTTGTTTTCACTGTGGGTGAATTCCTTCCCACCGCATTTCACATGCCTGAAGACATTTGGCACAAAAGAACGCGATAATTGGAATACTCCGACACAATGGTGACATCGAGTGACGGACAGCAGTCCACACTCTGGCCGTAAATGTGTTATCCGACGGCTTCATACTCTCAGGTGCGCTGCGGCGCGAGGATTGTGGTTTCACACTGGACTGGGGGAAATGGCCAAAATGCTGAAATTAGGATATCAAGCACAATTAAACAATAATAAAAATACATGAAAAAGTAATAAAACGTAACAAAATCTAATATATTTTTTAGGGGTAAGGACTGAAAAGTGACTCAAATTGAAGAATTACCCTGGCACAGACTGGACGAGCAAAAGAATGAACACCAGGCCATGAACCCTGAAAGGGCTGAAAAGGTACATTTCTTGTGTGTACTGTAACACTGACCGATTATCATTGCCTCAGAATGTATCAGGAGCGTGGCTGTTCTACTCCAAACTATTTCAATGCATGAACCTGAACTTCACTTCATAATAAAGCAAGTGACAGTGAGCTAATCTAAATAAAAATGGACTATTTCCCATTAAAGTCTTCTTCTAACTGTTTAAAAAAATACATGACCACACAATGTGTCATTTTATGGGAAATTTGGAGTACTTAAGATATTAGATCAATTAAATTAAATAAAAATATTACTTTTTTGTCTTTGGTAAAGGACATTTTAACACACTTATGAATATGATTACGACTCCAAACGAGTCTTAATATAAATCCTGTGGGGCCAAACAAGTCTAAATATGAACCCTGTCGGTCCAAACAAGTCTAAATATTATCCCTGTGGGTCCAAACAAGTATATATAAATCCTGAAGGTCTAAACGAGTCTAAATAAAAAACCTTGTGGGTCCAAACGGGTCTCAATAAAAACACTGTGGATGAAAAAAGTCTACATATTATCCCTGTTGATCCAAACAAGTCTATATAAACCCTGTGGGTCTAAACGAGTCTAAATAAAAAAACCCTGTGGGTCTAAACAAGTCTAAATAAAAAAACCCTGTGGGTCTAAACAAGTCTAAATAAAAAACCCTGTGGGTCTAAACGAGTCTAAATAAAAACCCTGTGGGTCCAAAAAGTGCACTGATCAACCCACAGAAGAGAGTTAAATGAACTCCACGGCGGGAGCAGCTCCTCTGTTCATGATACAATGCTAATACCGCCGCTAATATGGTTATATGAAGCCTCTCTTGCTCCCATCTGGTCTCCAGCTGATCCCGCTCCTCCCACCATCTGGGCTTTCCTGAGTATCACTCCTCCCTCGTTTTTGCCTGTTAACCTTCCATACTTTAATCCATGTCCTCAAGAACAATGTTTTTTTTTTGTGGATGGCTGGATGCGGATAAAAAAAGATAAATGGAACTAACTGTGTACATTTTTCAAACAGGAGAGGAATCTTTCTGACGGCTGCATGAAGTATGATTCTTAATAACAGAGAGTGCTGTCCAGGGGGATCACTCAACAAATTAACAGGCTTTTCAGGATGAGGAGAAAACACAAATCAAGGCAGGGCCGACCTTGAATCAGTGAAATCACAAATTCCATTTTTCATGTTGAGCAAAATTCTGGAGAAGTAGTCTCACACATTGTTTTATTTCCATGTTACACTTAGCCTGCATTTACATGGAGATGCATTTAGGGGATCAATAAACTCTGGGAGTTTATAATGAGCAAGTCGCTGCGGGGAGGGGGGGGGGGGGGGGGGGGGGGGGGGGGGGGGGGGGGGGGGGGGGGGGGGGGGGGGGGGGGGGGGGGGGGGAATGTTTCTCCAAGCCAGGAGAGTCAATGCAGGAGGTGCATACAGTTTTAAACAGTGACTTTAAATAAACACAGATATGGTCTGGATAAAGAGAGTTAGAGTTTATAAATCTGCAGAAACAAGTCCTTAAATGGTTTATTATGCCTACAAATGCACCACTTTAATTATTTCTATTTCACAAAATGACAAATACTAAAAAGTAGAAAGTGCACAAACAGGAAAGCCACTACATATCTCTGCCAAGAACTGAAGTAGCTTAATGAAGCTGTCCGGCCATCAAACGGTACTTGGTTTACGATTCCTGTTTGATTATGGAGTCTTCGTGTGTTAACGCGAAAACTCCAAAACTGTTTCATAGATGATACAAAATTTGAAAAGTTTATACCCACATAGACCCTAGTGTAAGGAAGAACTGGGTCGATTTTTGTTGTGCTCAACCGAAAACGTGTGATCACAATATGAATACAGGGGGAGGTTTTCACATTTTCTCGACCGGTTTTCCGATGTAGTTCAAATTTGCTGAATATGAATGGACCAGAGGAGTGGACTATCAGTCCTGGACGCATCAGATTTTATTCTAACGGTTCATATTGAACCCACTAGGAAATCAATCAATACAATACAACAGAGTCAATATGATCTCCCAGCAAGGCACAACATCCCTTTCGTCAGGGGGAGAGAAGGCCGGCAGAGCGGAGAACCTCGACTGGGCTGCTAGCCTCGACTCGTGACTGAGAGCTGAAAGCGGACTTTGGGAGACCGCTGAAGTTTCCAGAGCACAATGCGAGAACGACACAGAGCCAGACTTGGTCTTTATATCTGACTCTTCAAAGCAAGTCGTGCTCTTAGAACTTACAGTCCTCTGGGAAGACTCCATAGAGGAAGCCCATGAGCAGAACCAGGCCAAGCACCTCAAGCTGCTAGAGGCCCGCTGTGAGCCTATCGAGGTGGGCTCCGCGGGAAGCCACCAGGAACATCACTGAAGCTGCAGAAAAAGCGTCAAAGTTGTTGTGGATCAATAGAGACAATCCCTGGTGTAGCTTGGCGCCTAGACACAAGCCGGGGACGGATCATTACCGATTGGATTGGGTCGCCCAGGTGAGGTTGAGACTATTTACCTTTTTAACTTATTTTATACTGATTTTGTGTCTCCTAAGCTGGAAAAAAACTGTATTCTGATTTTAACTGAAATACGACTGTTTGCACTTTGCTGTAAACAAGTCTGACTAGCCAAATACTCAAACTAAATCAAAAATATATCCGCTTCTTTGTTACATCAGAAGAAAAAAAGGACATTAATATTTCACCATTTGATTGAGATTGTGAAAGAAGATCCTCAAATAATCTTGTAGCAGTATCCTGCTTCCATCTAGCTGCTGTCCAAGAAGCTCCTTATCCTTATAGTTATAACAGTCTGACCGTTGATGCTCCACATCTCAAACCGTAAACCAATCTAACACACAGCCTACATGTGTTCTGCGCCCCGCTGGATTCATTCAATACTCATAGGTGTTGAAAATGACGATGAATGAGGTTTTCAGTTCCGTTGAGTAGACACAGATGGAGTAAAATGAATTATTCATCATCACTACATTTGTACGAAGGAGTGTTAGAGCAACCTTGTAAAAAAAAAAAAAAATCTTTATAACGAGAATGAAGTCGTCATTTTACAAAAATTCATTTTAAAGTAATTGTAACCCTTTAATGTCCCGCTCAACTGTTTTGGTTGAACTCATTTTGAGTCTCTAATGTGTCTGAGCCTGTTTGTAATATATGCTAGTGGCAGCATCTATATGCTAAACAGTAAGGGGCCAAGGACCGAGCCCTGGTGGACACCACAGGTCAAAGGTGCCACTCAGGAGAGGGCATTAACAATGGTTATAGTAGAATTTCTTTTGGCATATTAAAGCAAGTGAGGACTTAGTATTTTTGGTTAAAATACAAAATTGCATCATATAAGTCTCACATTTTATTATCAGTGTTTAAAAACATGCTTGATTAAATGATTTGTCAACTTATGGTGAAATTCAGACTGTCGCAAAGAAATAAAATATGCAAATAAACATTTTTTTCATATTAAGTTCTTTTAAGACTGGCGAGGGGAAGTTTTGCAATCTGGGCTTTTATCATCTACTGTCTTAAGTGTTGTGCAGTGCCCCACACACACACACACACACACACACACACACGCAACGTATTAATGAGGTAGTCAGATTACTTTAGTATCACTGTTCATGGTATTTAAGCCTTCATCAGGGCCCCTCAGCTCTGGAACTCCCCGCCTGAGGAGCTGAAGCTTGCAGAATCATCTTCATCCTTTCGAACACATCTTTTCAATAATGCTTTTATGTAATCTCCATTTCCCAGTTGGTCTCTCTTGGTTTCTTGTTATTCGTGATCGTGTTCACTCAATGTTGGTTGTTTCATCATGTAAAGCCCTTTATAACTTTTTTTTGAAAAGTACTATACAAATGGTTTTTATTACTATTATTGTTATTATTATTATTATTATTATTATCTATGTGATTTGACTATTTCCTCCAATTCTGTCCGGTTCTTCATTCGGAACAAAACCCAGTTTCTCGCGCAGCGTTTCCAAAGTTCTGATACTTCTGATCATGTTGTGTTCATGTGCCAAAAGATTGAATATTTATTGATTGGTTAAACTTAAATATTGCTCGACAAGATGCTCCTCGCACATTCCGCTCTGATCCTAAAATTAAGACTTTATTCTTGTAAAATTACAACTTTTTTTCTTTTAAAATTACGACTTTTTTCTCGTAAATTATGATCATAATCTAATTTTTCAAATTTATTTTGTCAATGTGGCCCTAATTTATCCGTCCCGGTTCTGAATCACGAGAGAATTATTATTCCTATTTTTATATTTTTTATTTTTGCAAACAAGCTGCAAACAAAGACATTCTCTGACATCCAGAACTACATTCGGTGAAAAGCCAGAGGACACACAAACATCCCATGAATAAAGAAATAATGTTTGCTGAAGGACTTGATTAAAGCTCCAGAAGGAAAAAAAGATTGGTCATCTAATAATAGAGCTCTCACTCTGTCTGCCTACTTTAAAAATAAAAAGACACACTGTCTCAAACGAGAGCCAACAAACTACCATCACATCTATCCTGAATTACCCAGCAGCCACGCTTTTGTCACAACTCCAAAGCGCAGAAAATTACCATTGAAAGCAGTTTGAACACGATTATGTCTCTTTTTAAAGGTGTTTATGAGGAACAGCCAACATGAGGAGCGTCAGAGTCGGGCTCGGCTCCCAACCGGTGGTGAAATCAGGAGCGCTACGAGATTCAAAGACACAACGGGGATCACGCGCGGCGGGATTTCGTTGACATTCACGTGCATCAGCGAGCTGAGAGCGCACCACCTCCAGTCACCTGCCGTGAGGCGTGTAAACAAAATGACTGACGATGTTGCCGTGGCGACCGGCCTACTCTGAAGCAAGAGAAGGTGAAAAAGTATGAAAAAGTTTTTTGTTTTTTTCGTGAAAAAAGTTGCCCCATGTGAGAAAATGATGAAGAACCAGAGTCAATCAGATAAACACGACGTATATGTCCTCGAGATGATTCATATGCACCAAATCTGGATTAAACCGCACCAACAGTTAATACATTTTGGCCGAAAACTTTTGGAAATCAAGCTCCCCCTAGTGTCCGAACTACAGGATGTGCGGCGGACGCATCGATGATGACTCCATATTATATACCTCGACGTATCGCAGATATAATAAGTAAGATGAGTTTATGTTTGAGGGTGATGGAAGTTTTGATTGACCTCGGATGAGTTTGTTCCAGAGAACGGGACCGAAAGCATCCTCACCTTCCTTCCCGGTGACTTGAGGGGTTCTCGTTTTATCAGCGAGAGAATCGGGAAACCTACCGAGGAGCCAAAATAAGTAATTTATAGACGTCAGTATTTTGAAGGTGATTCCGTGCCGGGAGCAAATGAAGCGGTTTGAGCTCTGGAGAAATATCTTCTAATCGTTCTGGCACATACAATCTGTCTGTCTGCCTCATTCTGAATGAGCCGAAACCGGAGCCGTCCTATCGATCGTTTGTTTAATCCTTCAAGTAACGAGCCCCAGTAGTTTGATTCACTACAGGGGGATGCATAAAACTGTTTCTCAGTGTCATTTTGTGATACGAATCTTTTAAGTTTTGACATTTTACAGCATTGACATTGTTTTACAGCATTGACATTGTTTTACAGCATTGACATTGTTTTACAGCATTGACATTGTTTTGACAGCATTTGGAGTAACAAAATAGCCCTGAAATAAATACTACTTCCGGCCCGCTAAAAGGTCCAATGACAGAGAAATTTAGAGACAAACAACCATTCATTCTCGCATTTATATCGATCCACAGGTCAGCTATTTTTTTTTCGTGTTTTGTAAGGGGGAAGAAGGCGTCTCGGTAGTTTGTTCGCAGCACCGAGGTTGTTCAATAGGTGAAATCCAAATTTTTGATTTACTTGTAGCTCTGTTTTGAATTTCTTGATGAGTTTATAATAATAGTCAGTAGGGGTGCATCGTTTGCAATTTTCTTGGCCGATTACTGATTTTCCTAAAAAGACCGATTTTCTGTCTTTTAAATTTTAGAATCTTTAGCAATGTGTTTTAAGTGCTCTTATTTTGAAGGATTACAGTAGAAGTCAAGCTGATTGGCATTGTGTATGTACTCTGAGCTGTTGAAATGAATGTACCCTCCATCCTCCAAGTCGTGCGTTTCTTAAACCGATTGTAAGACATTTCGAAGTGAAAATCAGTGAAACTCTGTAATCTCCATTCAGTCCATTATATGTTATAGGTTATCTTTTATCTTCGTTCAGGGACTTCAGGGATTCGTGGTTGGCTCTGAGCCCTGAAGCATCCATGCAGACACTGGGAGATCATGCAAACTCTACACTGAATTACATATAACCAATATAAATAATCACAGGAATATTGTCTTCCTTTTCACAATTTATTGTTTTATATATTTTTAAAAATACATATTTTTCTATCTAAGTCAATTTTGACATATTATAGGTTCTGCGGCTGAAAGGACAAAATTCCCTCCAAAATTGATACTAATGATGTCATCCTGGCCAAAATCAAACAGTCAAAAGTGAAAAGATAATAATATTCCGATGGGAATACACTTATTCCACCAGCTGTGAGAATTGAGATGGATAAATGTTTGAATATAATTATTTTGCTGCATCCTTAATATTTCTGGTTTTGAGTTTTTTTTTCATACACAAAATACATTTTAAATTTTTTTGAATAAATTGCAATACTAAAAATAAATCTTTTAATACACACAGAGAAATGGGGGGGGGATCATTTTGGCACCAAAAAGTAAATTTTTTGGAATGGTTCCATATATGGTTCGAAAAATGGCCCATTGGTTTTACGATTTAACAACGTAAAGGTACAAATACCTGAATCTAAAAGAGTTTTTTCCAATAAAATATTTGAAAAACACAAAATTCTTGGAACTTGTTCATTGTAGGTCCATTCCTTTGATTCGTTCTTTTGTATGCGCCTCCACCAGGGAGCTAAGAAGCAACACGACTGAATATTATGCAGATGTATTTCCAAGATAAATGAGGAAGATGCTCCTCTTTATTAATCCTCCTTCAGACTCCATGTTGGCTACAATCCTTCTTAGCCTATTAAACCCTTGCTGCTGGTCCAGATTTCCCCGAGGTCTGGTTCTGTCATCAATGGGACTCTTAAAGCTGCAAACTGAGTCTTCCAAATGACATTTTATGATGACCTGAAATTACTTAAAAAGTGATAAGAGCCGAACGTGCCAGCTCTGTGGAAAACAAGGCAGCTGGCCCGCTTGACCCAAATATGGGCGGCAGCTGTCTTAGTTTTAATGCAGAAGAGACGCAGGAAGCGAGGGTACGTATTCGATTTGAAAGGTTGTGATAATGATGTGGTCGGAGAAACAAGAAGAAACTTAAACAGACTTACTGTCTAAAGAAATTATAAAATGTGTCTCGTCTTCATTAGGGCTAAATCTGGGACCTCAAGGAAGTGGACTTTCTCTCAGTCTTGTACCGTCGCTATGGCGGAGAATCAAACAGAAGACCAAAGACACTCCAGTCCAATGCCCCCCCCGTCTACCAGCTGCCAGACCGCGAGAAGAATATAAATGACAGGCGAGTGATTTCCCTTCATTAGGCTAGCGCTGTGGGGCCCGCGGTGACTTTCAAACCAAAGGGAAAAGAACAACACAGAAAAGGTGAGGGATTCCCATGCGTGGCTTTCACTTTGAATCCGCGTGCTCCTCGTCTTCAATCATGCATTTCATTTTTTTTATGTGTGGTTCAAGGGGGACCTGTGTCATTTTATCTTCATGTCTGAAGTCCTTTGTGGTGAAACAGACATGGACATGAATATTTTATGGACATTCTGACTTTCTAAAGTTGAACTTCCCATGTACAAATGTCCAGTGGCCTCCCGGAGCGCCATCTTACCCGGCCGCGGCAATCAGAAAAAATTGGAATGGTGACATCACTGTTTGGTTTTTATAGTTCTCATGCTGCAGGTTCTGTTAATTATAATGTCATAACATGACAATTATGTTGTTATAATGTCTAGTTTGTGAGCGGACAGGTTTCTCCCTGCAGGAAGTAATCCCACCATCAGGGGTGGGAGGTGGGGCGGGACACAAGGTAGTTGACGGATATACTTAGATAGACCTGACCTCCATCCAACTACTTAATTGCCCCACCAGTCCATCTCCATATTCGGATCAGAATATTTACAAAAACACTCTTTTGGACAATTTGACGCGTATGAATCGACTTCAGATCTATCTTGTATATATAATATTTTACTGTAATAGTTCATATTTTACTCGCTATGGAGAGCTTTTAAGAAAAAATAATAATAATTTGGACATATTTTATTCAATCAGTTAGATTGCTTGTAAAATGCTGGGGATTGCAGAAGACCCCTGCCCTACTAGACCCGGATAGATTAGATATACTGGACTTGAATGCATCTCCAGTGGGAACACATACATGCCAATCAGATAAAGGCTCCTCCTCTTTTGTCTGGCAAAACACAGCTTTTTTTTCAGTCTGGACTTAACTCCAGGGAAGGGTTGGATCCGCCAGTCACACAGTAGTTAAACAGTAACTAACTATTTAAATGACTAAATGAATGACTTAGGTATATTAAATAGCTGGAATGGGCAGTGAGGGGGAAGATCAGCTACTTTAAAACCTATATTCTCAAAAGCATCTTCTTGAACTTTACTCCATCCCTTTCAAACTTCTCCGGCTCACCTTTTTCTATTCCAATCCAAACCTGTAATCAGTTTTCCCATAACAGAAGCCATGCAATTTTACATTCCTCCTGACCCACTTTCCTGACCATTTCTAAAGAAGCCTTCACAGTGTGTGTTCTGTCTCCCGTGGATTTTTTCCTCAAATGGAATTTCTATCAAATAAACTCCGGCTAGAATGCTAGGTTTCATTTGAATACCGGCTCGATACTGAGCCCTTTTGACGGAGATCGCTTTAAGGGCTGCTTTAGCCAAAATGCCGATGCCAGAGGAAATGGATGTGACGGATGCATTGTTCGTCACAGAATGTATTTCCTTGTGCCGCCGATGCTACATGTGGAGCTCAAAGTTCTCGTGCTGGCACTGTTGTACTTTGCCAGAAATAAACTTTTGGACGCAGTTAGAAACTTCTGAAAACCTCTGAAAATATATTTTTTTTATCTAACATCTAACACCAGAATACGAGAAGAGACTAGTAGATTTTGGATACCTGAGGGTTATCAAAGCAAAATTTCAATAAAAGAAAAAAAAAATATATATATATATATGTTTGAGAAATCTTTGATTGTCACTATAAAAAGCAGAAAATACTTAATGAAGCCATATTAAAAATCCTTATGCAACTTCTTCTCGCATCCAGAATGATAAAAAATAGGATTTGTAAACTCCTCATTTTTGACAAATCTTGCTGACTTAAAGGAAAGTTCAAAAATGAGTTTTTTGTAGCACCACGACTGTCTCAAATACTCATGATGCAGGATGCTTTTCAAGTTTTCCTGCTTTTCCAGTTTCCATGACTGTCCAACATCTACTTTTTAACTTCTTATGTACGCCTTACTTGACCACACAACTTCTTTTTTCCCCTGTACCTCCGAATCAATCGTAACAATCGTGACAAAACAATCAAATTTTAAGACCTGGAAGAGCTGGAGTGATTTTTTTAAAAGGTTGGGTGTATATTTTAAACACTATGGGGGAGCTTTATCTCCAAATACAGAAATGATTCCTTATTTCTCAACAGTCGGTTGGATTTACTCCACATCGGTTTGAATCCTCATTAACGTCTGTCATCAGAGAGGAAACCGCTGCGTAAATGTCAGGGACAGATTTCAACACACCAGCACACAACCTTCAACTCGGCTACCGTATCCACAATTTTTACATTTTGGACACGATGACTTCAGACTCTCTCATGATCATGTGATCTCATGGCCTTCATAGTTTAGACTTGATTGATTGAGATTTAAATTGCTACCAGGTATGATGTTCCTATTGGTCCCACAGGTTCTTCGGTCTTCGTTCCTCGTCAATAAAATGCTAATAAAGCTTTATTTTACGAATTTTATTGTAATATGGAGCTAATAATAGAGAAGTCACTTTCTTTTTTAAATTAAATTTGTTTGAATTAACCGGATTCATCTAGTGTACATTTACCAAACAACTACAAATGACTAAAATCCAGAATAACGGGACTACAGCCCAAGCAGAGTACCAGTCTATGCCACTTGCTTCCAGTGACGCTGATTGGAAGGATTTTGCAACTGAAGACTTGGCCACCACACCAAAACTCCTCCAACTCCAAAGCTTTGTTAGCGAGCTCAGAAATCTACAGACGGAAGTGAAACAAACAAAACACGGGGGCCCTCAACACTGTTGGTGGTGCAGTTGGAGAGATACAGTGAAAAAAACTGGCAAACCATTTAGGAAATTCAAATGCAGAACCAGCCTGGAGAGCTTTAAGTGTGGGAAGCAGCAACACAGACTGAGAGAGAGATTTTAGCTGCATGGCCAGACAAACTGCTAACTGGATGAGGAGGAGGAGGAGGAGGAGTAGAGGAACTTATATCTGCAGGGCTGCAGAGATATTCCATTCCAGCTTTTCTGACTTTATGAGGGCACCTTTCGCCTCTCGGCCATCTCTTAATGCCATCTTTCAGTGATGTGTAGAGTGATGCCTTAAGTAAATCCTGGCTAAACTGGGCCTGGAGTAAGTTTCCCCTCAGCCTGAACACAAACGGAGAGATCTTTCATTTCCGTGACACAATGCAAAGAAAAACCAGACATTACTGGCTTTCCAGTCCATCTGTAGTCTAAGGCTATGATTTTTCATTATAACATTATAACACCAAAACCAACACAAGCCTTATTTAAATTCAAATGGCTCAGACTGTCTGTAGATGAGACAATTCCCAATATATATGATAACTACAACACTTCTTCACAACGCTTCTAGGATACAGATGCCCCTGTTACAGGATTTATTCAACACATAGGTGTGCCTCCAGTCTAGGCCCTCGACCATAAAACCACCTTCATTGTGAACAAACA
Organism: Lophius piscatorius; assembly: GCA_009660295.1. Lineage (NCBI taxonomy): Eukaryota > Metazoa > Chordata > Actinopteri > Lophiiformes > Lophiidae > Lophius > Lophius piscatorius. The sequence continues at coordinate 26,994 of VRLP01005706.1, forward strand.
AACATGGCACTTGCCTGAGGTCAAATGTGACAAAATGTGAATATAATCAAATTGAAAAAGTATTTAAAAGATGCACATATAGTGAAATATCATCAAATTCATTAAAGTGTTTTTTTGTGGCGATGCGGACAGACTGTGACCCGTGACACAAGAACTTACTGTCAACAATGTGCCCCTTTGTGGGGGTGTAATAATGTGAAGTGATGCCTGTAAAAATTTGTTTCCAGTCAAATTATACTTCTTTCCAATTATTTATAATAAAAAGATCTTCAGTGTTACAGGATTGTAGCCTTTTCATTTTCCGGATCTTGTCAGTGTAATGGTCCATAAATGACAGAAGGTCAAGCGAACAGACCGCTGAAGTCTTAATACCAAATGAATGTCCGCTGTCCATCAGCCACCACCACCAGTATCCACCAGTACTCCAAAGGGGGATGTGTTCCATGCTGTAGCTCAGGGCAGAGACCGTTCGATTACAATCTACCAGAAGAGTCTGAAGGCCAAAGACTCTCTAGTAGACCAATTATAAAAAAATCATCTGTTGTAATAAATCATTCCCGGTCACGGCGCTTGTTAAAGTTGCTCAGATCCTTCCTCTTAAGGAGAAAGTGTTCTGTTGCTGCCTGGTATTTCCTGCCCTCTGATGGATGGATGGATGGATAGATAGATATAGATGGATAGATACTTTATTGATCCATCACAGGAAATTGTTCTGTCCAAGCAGTTACGTTCAGATAAGTGGAAAAAAGATAAGTGGAAAATAAGCATAAATAAGCAAAAACAATGAAGAGAAAAGAACAGTGAACTAGCGCTAAATAAGACATTAAGCAATGTGCAGTGGGAGAGATAACCAATATTAATAATAATAATATCTCTGGCCCCTCACTGTTTAGCATATTCATGCTGCCACTGGGCCAAGTTATAAAGCGGTTCAGTCAAGTGGCTCACATTTTTCAAAAGGAAATGTGACTCAAAATGTGGTCAACCAAACAGTTGAACAGGACACTAAAGATTTAAGTCCATAGATAAGCCAACATGAATAAGAATTACCAGTAATAAAGGGCAATTTACCTTACATAAAAAAAGTACGGACTATTGTTGGAGTTTCACTCTCAAATCTATGTAGCGTGGAAAAATGCAGTCCTTTCTGTAGGATATAAAATCAACACAAAATGACTATATGTGGCCTTAGGTAACGCTAAGAATTCTCCGTGGGAGCAGAGTGAGGAGAAAAGTGTTGTTTTCTAAGTTGCTTCTCCACCTTATGTCTCCAGCCTGTAGGTGGACACTTCTGTTTGTTTGCACATGTAAAACGAAGGAGGGAAAGAATCTGGACCACAGCACAGCCTGTGCTGGTGATGATTTCCATTTTCATTTCAACAAGTTGTGAGAAGCACGTTTTTTCGAGCCATGCGGAGCTCACACACGAGGCAAAGCGAGGTGTATAAAACCATCTGCTCTCTGCTCATTGAAAAACAGTCAAGAGGACGAAAGCCTCCTGGGAAAGGAAACTTAAGAGCTGGCTTAGTTTCCTTTAGTTAAACTCGTGTCGTACCTCGATTCTTTTTAACCTGTGGATAAAAACTTACTCTGAATTTTGAAAAAATTGGAAATCAGCAGTTCATGAGACAGGATGTGTGTTGGATATGATAACTGGGTCCTGAAGATTAAGGATAAGGCTTCAGTTCCGTGACAGAGGACAGATGAGTGGCTCCTATCTACATCCATCTTTGAGCATAACACCACCTCACCACACTCTGTGTTCTACGCCTTGTATTTAATAACGCAATAAAAGTTAGAACGTGTTCGGAGCAAACACACAATTTGCAATTTGCGACCTGAAACTGTTTTTTATTTCCAAATATGCAGGTTTACGAGATAAACTCTGGCCTCGGGGGTTTGCTGGGTATTTCTTGTCTTTCCCTGCTGGCTACACCTCTTCTCCACTCAACCCGCTCAGCCTGGCGTTTTGTATTTCTACGTCTTTTATGTATTGTTTGCTGCGACTCTCGCTGAAAAAAAAAATATATATCTACGGGTACAAATAAAGTAACCTGAGCCTTATATTTAATCATCTTGTTTTAACAAGACGTTTTCATTGGTAGTATATATTTTTGAACTAACCGATTGGAAAATGGATAAATAAGATTGACATAAAAACACATCATAATACACTTATGAATTTAATCTTCCTTGAAATGTCAACATTTATTGGAATTTATTGGAATATGGAATGTAGCCTCTTAAAGGTCCAGGTCTGCTTCTGTTGTAAATAAGTTTATAAAAAGTCCAAATACACTATTAAAAACAAAATCGATTTTGGTTGTTCTTGTTTTCTGGGCGCAGTGAAGCGTGAATGAGCTCGAAACGATGAGAACCTCCCACATCTTCATTCCGACGTGATAAACAATCATTTCTTCCCTCAAGTTGATGCATTTGAGTTTGAAATCCTGAGTTTATTGATAATGAATTGCAAAAATAAGAGCATTAAACATGAATATGTTCATCTGGTTTAAGATGTGGGTTTAAGTTATTCAGTGCTCTGCCGCATGAACCCATGTGACCCTGCTGCGTAACGACGGAGCGCTTGGGTGAGCAGAGATCGATACCGTTGCAGATGCAATTATTTGTTCTGATTCTTTGGGAGATGGCAATAAATTAATAAATATTTATTGAAAGTCTAATGACCTAACTAGAAGTTCAATTTCTCCGTTCAGCAGAGAGAAACAGACAGCGAGGCAGAAAGTGCGAGCTGGAAAGGCAATTGAAGGCGCCGTCAGCTCACTCCAATGCGAATCAAAGAACAAGAAAGTCTCGCCTGAAGCCGGTGTGTGTGTGTGCGCGTGTGTGTGTGTGTGTGTGTGTGTCTGTGTGTGTGTTTCCTGAAGGTAATTGGAGGAAGAACACAAGTAAAAACTGTGTTCTGAAGCGACTGATAAGGAAAGACGTAACACACGTAGCGCCGGAATATAAAGGAGTCTGGACCCTTTTAGTTTTTTTTTCAAAATCAGTACAATAAAACTCTCTGTTAAGGCAAATTGTTATTGCAAATCTGAAAGTGTGTCTTCAACTTGAAAGGAAGCCAAAAAAGAAATAAGAAGAAACCTGAAGAAAATATGTCCCTCAACCCCTGCAGGGGAAAAAAAGAAAGAAAAATTCAACAAATGCATCATATGTGAATATCTTCATCATATGTGAATATCTTCATCACTTCATCATATGTGAATATCTTCATCATATGTGAATATTTCCATCATATATGAATATCTTCATCATATGTGAATATCTCCATCATATGTGAATATCTTCATCATATGTGAATATCTTCATCATATGTGAATATCTTCATCATATGTGAATATCTCCATCATATGTGAATATCTTCATCATATATGAATATCTTCATCATATGTTCTGGATTTACGCTGTGGAGAAGATGACCGACCTTCAGTCAGATTAAAAATACTATTCTATGGAGAATAAAAAAATAAATCTCAGAGCACAGCTACTGAAAATACGCCGACCAGCCATAACATTACAACAGATGGATCATGCTGACCCTGTCCATAGCTGAAGTTGGGGTAATGCAGGGAGGTACCCTCCCTTAAATGATATTTATATTATATTTAAGCTTAGATTTTATATGATTTAGGCAAAAAATTATTACAATTGAAATAATTGAGGACCCTCAAGTTTAAGATTTTATTTTCGTTTCATTTCTTTTGTAAACAAAAAATAAATGCTAGTTTACGTTAGTAAAATTGCCTTTTCCTATGTTACGTGTTCCTCTTTTTTTGAGGAATAGCTGCCGAAAGACGAAGAAGAAGAAGAAAAAGAAGAACAAATAGTTTCCTCTAGATGTAGACTGAAGAAAACTCTTACTAAGTCGTACGTTCTTGCTGTTGGTCCCTGCAGAAACTGATCAGATGAGAAGCTTCAAATGTGAAATATCCAATCAGTGTTCTCATCCCATCACTCTGCAAACCGCCGCTTCGTCACGCTGCCGTCTTCCTGGCGGGTTCTTCACATGAAAATCCACGTCTGAGGCCGCAAAACCCAATGTCTTGAGTTTCAGGAAAAACATCAGTGACGCGTGTTTGCTTCACGGTGGGACCTGAACCCGTCTCCACGGCTCTAGAGAACTCTGCACAGCTTCTGTGCGTTTGCTCTGATCCTGCAGTCACACAGATGTCCTTCCATAGGAGGTGGATTAAAACCTGCGGCGTCTCATCAACGAGGCACTGACGGATGTCTTAAAAGCTCCTCTCCAAATATCCTCTGGGTGAAATGGGACTAAAGTAGGATTGAGTTTCTAGAAATAGACAGGACTCATTTAACCGACAGGTTAAGATAAGGAATGAAGAACCAGGTAATCTATGAAAACAGGAAGCTGCTTCTAGAACAAAACTATGGAGAGGTGGAAGAAGAGCTTTCGAACAATGGACCCCTATCAAACACGCTGAAATGACCGGATTACCTTCCAAGTGCCGGCTGTTTTTACAGAACCAAAAACAGTTTGTAGTTGTCGCAACTGGGGTTCTCGGCTGTATTGTCAATGAGGTTTCTACCTCAACGGATTTCCGAGTTGAAACCTATAACCACCTCGGACTGCTCCTTCAGTAATAGAGCCAACTGCTGAAAGAGGAGCGGAACAATAAACTTCTCATAGGGCAAAGTGAAAGCAAACATATTCAGATTTTGGAGATAACCTGGGACAGGATGTGGTAAAAGTGACTTGCAGATTGAATCGTTAAAAAATAAGCCGTGGTGGAATCTTGTGCACACATTTTGAAGCCTGGGGGAAATCTGATTATTGAGATATTCGCCTGTCAAGATGCCGATAAACAAGACGTAAAAGAAAAGAGGGAAAACGTCACCAACCCTGGCCGATAACCTCAAACTCATATTCAAGCCTGCTGTGGTTCAGATTAGTTCATCATCCCTGGGAAAATCCTCACTCCTGTTTTTTCGTAAACAAATAGAGTAAAATATGAAATATTTATGATAAATCTTTTCCTATCAATTCCTATGCACCAAATTTGGACTAAATCGGACCAACGTACATTATAGCTCAACAACATAACTTTTACAAGACTCAACCAACTTTACATGAACTTATTTTTCTTATTTTATGTCCATCACTTACTCTTTGGAATCATTTAATTCAATCATGAAAAGCATTTTTGCATATTTGAATAGGGTTCTATAAGTACTAAGCAGTTCTGTTGAGTCAACATAATGTATGTAGGTTAAATAAACTCTAATAGGTCTAATAGGGTCAATATTAATACGGCGAAATTGGTTGGATCCCTTTTAAAGCTAGAACCATTGCAGTAACTGAGTAGAATCAACCCTCATAAATTATATTATCCCAACCCAAGTTCACTGACGTGGATACTTATTGTTCTGAGCGTGTTGTTCCATAACCAAGTATATGAAGTTACATTTCTTGAGATTAAACCTGAACATAGAGTGACCTCAGAACCTTCCATGGCGCACTAGTTCACTTTAAAACCTCACTTTCTTCATTACTGCACGTCGGCAGGACTTTGACGGGAACTCAACACCAGGACCATTTACGGATCACTTGGCCGAGGACTAACCTGCGGGCTCCACCGTCGTTTGCGTTGAGGTGTAGTAATTTTGTGAGGGGGTAAAAGTTCCTGTAGTCGTCACAATACACCTTCACACCCAGCCTGATGTGTCACTTTATCACAATATTGACATTATGTGTAGGTGGACGACCGTGGAATGTTGTCCCACCTTCAGCGGATAAATCAGGAAAATGACAGTGGTGCCATTTAGTGACACCATTAAACATCATCTGTTAGCGGTGAAGCCCGGCGGCGGTAAGCTTTATACTGAGGCTGACGCTCCATAAGTTACAGCCCTCGCATCGGCTATCACTGCTTTTCCATCGGAGGATGGATTTTACCATTAGACATTTGTGGAAAGTCCGAGCTGCAGCGGAAATGTTTTCTTAACTTAAGCTTTTTAATCCTCTGCTGGATCAAGATAGGCTCCTATATTAGCGGAGGAGCTCATAGTTCCTGGCTTCCGTCTTTAATGTAGTAGTTACTTGACTTACAGCGAGGATTATTCCTATTAATTCATTTATGTATCAGCACATTTCGCATCATTACATATTTGCAGATTTTGAAATAATTGGGGCGGCTTACTTATAAAAGTTTTCACCAAAGTGTGCAACAACAATGAAGACGCGGCTTTGAATGAATATCAATCAAAACTACTTTAGAGCATGGCAAATGATTCACGTATAAGAGACTATATTTTCATTTTACATCAACAAAAGCCTTTTTAATTATATCCCATCAAGCCCACTCCTACAAATTTAATTTATTTATGACTTATTTGGATCGGCATATACGTTAATCAAGATAATAATTCCTACTAATTGTATTTTCTCTGGACATAACGGGAAAATGCGTTAATTAATATGTCATATCACGTAATGAAAAACTAGGGCTGACAATGTTGACGTGTTAGCTACAAAAACTGACATGTTAATTTTTGTTTAAAGGCAAATGAATTTAAATCCCGAGGTTTGACCCCAATTTATCTCCATAATTCCAGCCCGGATTTTTCGCTCTCTGTCCGCATTAAACGCAGATAACAGAATAACTGAAGAGCTTTTTAGCAGCGAGTTTATAATTGTACATAAGATGAATGTCGATCATTGATTAGGATGATTGTTATGTTCTGTTTACTGAAAGGTTTCAAAGTTCCTGAACGCCTCAGGAAGTCGCGGTCATAGAATAGATTGAATAATAACGTAATTATATCCGAGGCACAAACAGAAATACTTGTAACGGGACAAACTGATCAGAATCACAAACCTGAAATGTTGAGTCTCATAAAACGAGCAAAGATTTGATCTTTATTCATTTATAATCATAAATATTATTTTTACATTTTCTTTTTTTTTTTAAAGACACGTAATGAAAGTGGTGTCCCGAATGAAGATGAACCTTTAAAACCTTTGGCTATAAGCTAACTTTAAAGTCTTTCATAATGATTTTAATATGTATTGTAAATATCTGATTATAATACATATCTGCGTAAAAACAACGGAAAAAAACTTCGCTATGTTCAACTCTATGAATGAATAGAACCTGGAGTCATTAATCAATCAGCGACCATTGTTATTTGTATTTTTGTTTCATTATTGCTGTATTTTATTTTTACTTTTGAGTTGCTTATTAGTTATTATTATTTTTTTTATATACATTTCACCTTTTTTTTAAGATTGTTTGATTTATTCTGTACAGAAGCACTAAAATAAAAATTCAGTATCACGTTTTAACGTGATCATTTTCACATTATACGTAATAATTCTGACGTTATAAACTGATTTCAATATATAGCGTGATAGAAAATGTT
>VRLP01005707.1:0-34386 GCA_009660295.1 Lophius piscatorius
AAGTCTCAGTCGTCTGTGGAGCCCTCAGATGGTCAGGGAGGGCATTCCACAGAAGAGGGGCAGCAGAACAGAAGGCCCGATTACCCATGGTGCTGAGCTTAGTCCAAGGGAGGAGGAGGCGGTTTGAGTGGGTAGAACGGAGGGATCGTGTTGAGGTCAGTGGGGTGAGTAGTTCTTTTAGGTAGGGGGGTGCGTTACCATGGATGCACTGGTGAGTGAGGAGAGAGATCTTATAATCAATCCTGCTGGAGACGGGAAGCCAATGAAGGGATTGAAGAACGGGGGTGAAGTGTTGGTGTTTACACTCTAATCAGGATCTTAAAGACTGTTTTGAACATACTGAAGTGTTTGAAGACTTTTATCAGGGATCCCGATGAGAAGTGTGTTACTGTAATCCAGTCTGGAGGAGACCAAGGTGTGGACCAGCTTTTCAGCGTCACTCAAGGTGAGTGAAGAACGGAGTTTGTAAATACTTTTGAGATGGTGAACGGAGATCTTGCAGATGTGTTTGATGTGGGATTCAAAAGTTATAGGTGATATCTTCTGTATTGTGCAGCTTTGTTGCAGGGTTTGCGAGCATACACTGATCTTTTCAGAGGGGTTCAGATTCTAACATGTAGGTCACTCCAAATATAATTCTATTCAGTTTGATCAATTCAGAGGTAGACACACTCCCCTGCTTGGGATCATTGTCTTGCTGCATGACCCAGTTGCTCTTGAGCTTCAACTCACGGACCAGTGGCCTCTAATTGTCCTTCAGAACTTTCTTCTAAGGATCAGAATGTAGGTTTCCCTCACTAACGGCGAGTTGCCTGTTTGTTAACTCAAGTGGTTTGAGAGATCCAACACAAGTGAGTTATACACCCACAAAAACAGAAACATAAAACAGGATGGTTTCAGAGACCTTTTTCTCAGCAGTGTATATATAGATCTGATTTAGGACTGCTTTATCCCTAATAGACAGTATTCAGGACTAATTCTTAGCCTCTTGATAAATACACGCCAAGCATCTTTACAAATACCTGCTGATTATTTCGGTACAACCAGGTTACACAGCTGAAGATTAATGCTCACAAACGGAATGTCGACTCCCCGTGACACGCACCAACGCACGGCATAGAGAAAATGTATAAATCTGATGGAATCACTGGCACCCTTCATTTTTCAGTCTAATGACTGTGGCATTAACAGCTGCTTGTCTCTTTCTTCTAGTCATTTGTTACCACCCATGTTATCCAAGTCTACCATTTTACTACCGTTCTACCATAAATCAGGGCGCACCAACGGGGAAAGCACCGCCATTCAGGACTGCTCCAGGAGAGAAATATGGAGAAGTCTAAAATCACAAGCACAGGAGGATATCAGGTACCATTTAAAGTAAGTCATAACTTCTCTTTGCCTTCAGGTCTAATAGTTGCGTTACAGCGTAGTCCCCATTGAATAACGCTGTGATGCTCGCACCATTTCTATCTTACCACCTGATCCGTCACGTAGTATGGACTCACTTGGCTGTTGATAGCTTTCGTGTCTGAGCGGATTTCTTAACAGTGAGTGATGTTAGCAAAGAGGTAAGAAATAATACATTTAATTAAAATAAAAGCATTCTCGTAGCTTGTGGTGTCTGGAATCACTTTTGGGTATGGACATGTTTTGGCCTCAGCAGCAGAATCCAGGATACGCGTGCTCGACCCGTTTGCTCATGGATGGCACGACGGCACAGTGCTTTTAATTTACTAGAGGCTCGACTAAATGTAGCCACGGAGGCGCTCCATAATTCATGAGGGACGAGAAAGGAAGAAACAAACATGATGAATCTGTTGCTATTCGAGTACCCACCACATCCTCCCTGAAAGTTGAATTGAATGTTAATGAGCAGAGATAAAAGAGGAACGGAGATGTTCACTACAAGCAGAGCTATAGAGCTGAGGTTAAAATAACAAGTTAAAATACCAAGTTAAAACATGTTGATGAGTTTGGTTTTGTATATATAGAGGAGGCGTGATCTCAAACTGAATTCTAATGAAAAGGAGGAAGAAAGTCCTCACAGACAAAGACATTCTTCAGAATTGTTCTCCAAACTGAAGCAATTAGCAGTTCTTGGTGAAGAAGGGGACACAGCAGGAAAATAATAACACTAAATCGTTCAACCGAAACTTTGGTAAACTGCCACATTGTGATCAAAGTTTGAGGTAACATGTGAAGAAATAGATATTGGCTTGGCAAGAGCCAGGAGGAAACATTCTTAAAATCACGCGCATGCTTCCACACGCATGCCGTAACAAAGACACACAGGTACACACACACGCTAATGTAAGAGGTTGAGAGGACCACAGGCATTTTCACACATTTCACATGCTGCCTCATGCACTCATTCACCCACAGTTGCGTAGACATGACCTGTAAATCAACACTTGTCAGGATGGAATTCATGACAGCTCTTTGCACTTTTCCATTCTTTGTGGGGTTGCAGAGAAATACCAATGTGCAGCGGCGATGAATAGCAGGAATTTTCCACATTGATAACGGCAAAGATTGACTCCTGATCGTGATAAAAGATAGTTAACGTAGAACTATCAGTGGCACTGACACTGAATATACAGTCATGTGCATCACTAGTGTTTTTTTGACTGCTGTCTTTTGTCAAAATGAGGAACAGAAAGAAGGAACTTTTTTTTGACATTGTTCTGCAAACAGTTTACAGTAAAAAAATTTAGCATTTTATGGTGTTCTCCAAGCACAATAATAATAATGATAATAATAATCATCCATTTTTTTAATAACGCACTTTACATTTGGATCAAATCTCACGGTGCATATTGAACTTTTCTTTCTAAATGAGGATGTCGGTGCTGGGCTTCAATAATGTTACTGTGATTGCAATAGCTAAACATCTCCAGACCTTATCACCAACAGCCCAGTTCAGTCACATCATCACTTCAATAAACAGTCTTCACAAGCCGGAAGTCGGCTTGCATGTTTCACTAGTGGCACGCCATGCCAAAAATTAGTTCCAGGAAGTAATTGCATTCCATCAGTGTGTGAAGGGTTCAAAATCTGTTTCTAAGGCTCTTTGACTCCACAAATCCCCAGTGACAGACATTATCCACAACTGGAGAAGACTTGGTCTACACAGAAGTAGATCATGTTCCAAAATTCAACAAAAACTTCCAAGGAACCATAAATTTATCTCACCTCAATAAAGGTCAGATTTTATGACTCCACTATTCCAAGACACTTGTGCAAAATTGGCATCCATGGGAGAGTGGTAAGGCAAAAACAATCCAGCTAAACTCATTCAGGAAGGCTCATTAGTTTGGCTTCAACACACCTTGATGAGAATCTTTGGAGAATATTCTACAGACTAATGAGTCAAAAGTTCAAATAGTGGTTTTATCAGGTGTTACAACTGGCGGTGCCAGGTGTCCAGTCATCTGAGTCATGCAGCAAAGTACACCTCTGAATGGGTCCAAAATAATAAAGTGTTCTAGTTAAAAGCTGGACATGAAACCTACTGAGATGCTGTGGTGGCATCTGGAAAGATCAGTTCATGCTCACAAAACAATAACACAAACATAAACACACTAGCTGTGGTTAAAGACTCTAGCATTGAGGTTTTTGCCTGCTATGGTGCAGTTTGTGGGCTTCATAGTGTGACACGCTGCAGTCAGTAAGAAGTAATACATTTGTCTGCTAGAAGGGACAGTTGTTGAATACTTGTGTGAATCATCCACCAATTATTCTTCCATAGATATATCCCCACATCATTTTTCTCTTCTCTTAAAGGTCGACATTATCATATTTATGTTTACTCAATATAAGGGAAGAGAACTGAAATTTCAGTATGACTTAAACAGAAGAGTATTTCCACTTGTCATAAAGGCTGCGTCATAAGTTTTACATTTTAGCTTGTATTTATGAGTTATTTTTCTTTACCATATCCTGTAAGTCTTTTTGGTGTTTGCATCCAAGTCACAGGAATCGCTGGCCCACAAACAGTAACTCGTCACAGAAACCCAATGTATGTCTCTCTCCATGTAAGGCTCTGCGCTTCTGATCCATGCTCAGTTTATTGTAATTTATTGGACGTGATCTTACACACACCTATAAAAGTTAACAGGCTGACTGTTAAAGCCCGGTTTGGACATTTATAAGGTTGTGGGAGATGTGTTGCGCTGCTCGCAGCGAGCACAAAGACCAGTTGTTGAAAGGGACACTGATGTATGGCTCATCCTCTGCTCCCCTGGACTTCACTGAATACATCTCTCGTCTGATCTGCTAAAGTTGTTTATAATGATCCTCTATTAGTGGCACAGTCATTACCCCCTCCCATGGGAGGGATACAGCCCCCCACCTTTTAACACACACTACAGCTCACTTACAGACTATTCATTCCCGTCACACCAGAAGAATGTCCGATTAAAAGGAGAAAGTGCGCGTATTTCAAAGCACCCATACGTCACAAAGTTTTCGCTGCTGGTTGCTCTTGTTCTTTGATGCCATTATGAGGACGGGTAGTGGTGCTGCTGCTGCTGCTGCTGGTGGTGGTGGTGCTGCTGCTGCTGCTGCTGCTGCTGGTGGTGGTGGTGCTGCTGCTGGTGGTGGTGGTGGTGGTGGTGCTGCTGGTGGTGGTGGTGGTGCTGCTGCTGCTGCTGCTGCTGCTGGTGGTGGTGGTGCTGCTGGTGGTGGTGGTGCTGCTGCTGCTGCTGCTGCTGGTGGTGGTGGTGGTGGTGGTCGTGTTGCTGGGGAATGCTGGTCCTTGTTATTAAGACAGAGATAGGGAGGTCTTTCATCGCGACCGCTGTCTGGTTTCGTTAATCCCTGGTTATAGTCTGTTCACTTTGACCCAGTTTTGTAGCCAAGAAGTTCCATTTGGTTTGGAAGCCATGTTCCAATCTGGCTCCAATCAGCGCCTCAAGTTTCTCGCCTCATATGAGTGATTATTGAGAGACAGACAGACACCCACTGCCAAGACCAGATCGCATGTATTGAAAAATCACACCAACTCACACAGAAATGACCAACTGTTTGTAGTGGGGTGTGTTCTGCCTATGAGACACATGAAACCAAAATGTTCTGGCTGGCCTGCTGATTTGAAAGTTCTTTAATCCTCCAACTGCAGGAAGGCCTGCAACCTGCACCGTTCACCTTCTCAACACGGATACCTTCTAACCCAAGGACTGAGACACTGTGATGTTATCCTGTTTGCGTCTGATGTGGACAAGTAAAGAATCCTCTCATTTACCTGCCGTGAAGCAAACACAGCAGGGGGGGGAACCCGCTGCTCTGATTGAAGTGCACTTGTCACTGGAAACCTGCTAAATCAAAAAGAAAAAAACCCACAATGCAACCTCCTATGGGTTTGCACACTTTTGTCGTTTCCCTTAGAAGGAAGGTTGTTAGACATTCAAAGGGCACACAGAGGAGGTTATTACTTTGTCAGAGAATATTTCCAACTGACAAAAGATGAAAAACATTCTCCTTCTCTTGGTAGCAGCAGTTGAAAGCAAGAGGAAGAGGGGTAACCTTGGTGGCTTGCGATGCACTGACCCAGGTCACGTTGTCTGCCGTATGATGCAGCATCACACAGCACATAGCACATTTATTAGACTGCGTAATGATAAAAAGATAGTGGGGAAAATGGATGATGGCTGAGTTGGAGCCCACACACGGAGACGAGGCCCCTGCCTGCAGTCTCCTGGCAGTAATATCATAAAGCAGGCGAGAGAAGAAACTCCTCAGGAATACAAATGCTTCCTTTAAGTTGGAAACATGTGGCCCAAGATCTGCCACCGCACTAAAGGTGGGGGAGAATGAGGTCTTTAGGCGATTAATCTTCTGTCGTCATCTTGGCATTGTGTAGAAGCAATTTAGATGGTAAATACAGGTTTTGATTCATACATCATCTTGTTGGTTCAGGCATGCAGAAGTTTAGGTGCACATTTAAGAGCTATGCAGAATGTATGCTAAATAAACGGTCTTAATTGTCAGTGAGATCTTTCATTTCTTGTTACAGCATCAAGAAGAGGAAACATTCTGAATGTTTAGTCAAAGTTGTCTTTGTATATGTGAAAGAGTGGCTATAGAAATAATTTTTCCATAATTTGTTTCTTAAATTATTTGTTTCTTATAAATATTCAAAAGAATCGCAGCTTGTCTGCACCGCTGTGATTGTTTGCTGTATCACAAGTGAAACCCAACAATATAAGTCCCTATCCACAAGACAACAAACTAACAAAGATGCAAATCCTATCAATGATTGTTTTCATGAGCCCCATGTTAACTGAAAAGATCCTAGAGCAGGTCACCAAGCATCCATCGTTCATCCTCGTGGATAAATCTTCAGGAACGAAGCTGCAAAAGTCTGTTTATGTTAAACTGCACCCTTCTCTCCCTTTCATTCCTCAGGATTCGCCTCACTCTCTACTGCTGAGCGAGAAGCCATTCCACCTAGTGATGCTGGTGTGGTGGAGAGCATTCGGCACATTTTCACTGTCTGTTGATGATGGAGAAGCATCAGCCTGCTCAGAAATATGTGTTTCAGTCCGTGTTATTGAAGACTGTTCCCTCACTAGTTTTAGATGTCCCAGTTGTTTCACATTCATTTTACCGGCCTGAATCGTTTATTTGAACACAACAATCAAACTCTGGCGGGTTAAGTCATGCTGGCTGAGATAACCTGGACTTGGTAGTATATGTATATATATAGTCTGCACGCAGAGTTCAGCTGGCCCTATCATTTAAAACATCTGGACCGCATACTGCATAAATGATTAAAGACAATATAATAAACTGTTCTAACGGGTCATTTTAAGAACAACATTCAGGCACAGGTCGGAGTCCATTTACTTTACATCCCTTACCAGACATACGATAGTATATTCTGATCACGGTATATTATTATTGTTGTTGTTGTTGTTACTAATAGTGTGTAAAGTGTGTGTAGAGCGCTCTTAATACAGAAAATGTAGGTAATGGTGTTTTACAAAACAACAGAAATATCACATCGAAACTTGAAATGATATAATTATAAAAAGAATAGCCGAAGAAAAAATATATTTAAAGAAACTTATAAGGAATAAAATGAAAAACAGAAACCACAAGACAGTTTAGAGTGTAGTTTAAAATGTGTGTGTGTAATTAGATTCCCAAAAAGTCGGGGATAGTTTGGAATTGTCATTTCTGCCGCCGCGTCCAACTATGCAGATTTTTTGTCTCGCTTCAACTAAAAAACAATTTCAAGCATTATATTCAAATTGTACACGGCTATAGACCCCGGTGCGAGGAAGAACTGGATTGATGTTGGGACTGACCAGTTGTATATGTCCGACACTAGGGGAGCTTTATCATCGATCGAACATTGGTCTGATGTAGTTAGAATTTTGGTATTTTACTAATTCGCGATGGGTCTCGCTGTCCCTCAAAACGTATTCTCTATCTTCTACCTATTTCTAGCGAGATCTAAATCTATATATTACGTTTTACTCAAATAGTTCATATTTTACTCACAAGTGGAAGCTTTTACTACAAAAAACGCTGTGGTTTGGACATAACATCACTTTTCATTTGAGTAGTTCAATCATGGGGATTTTTTGTATTAGGTCTTCGGGACTTGACCTTCGGTGTTGGGGACGGTGTAGGTCTAGTTTTCTGGAGGAGATCTAAGAAAGTCATAATGGTCTAGATGATCTCCAGAACAGGAAGGTCAAAGAAAATGTGAACAGAAAGAAAACGTGCATTACTATTATTATTATTATTGTTATTATTATTGATAATAATCATTTCACTACTGCAATGAAACTCCCTTGTATTTGTCAAGAATACAATTATTTAGATGTCTGAGTTTAGTTGCAGAGTATAGTTTTAGATCAATATTTCAGAGCTTGCTCATGCATACATTCATTACTCCACTCTTGAACGTTGGAACGTGATAGAACAAAGGGGAAAATCGTACAAATGCATCAAATTAGTCTTTTAATCAAAACAAACTCCAGGTCTGATTTTTTCAGAGCGAGTGTTGTTCAGCTCTTTGTTGGTCTCTTAAATTAGAATGCCTAACGTTTCAGGAGATCACAGTGTCCCCATAACATCCCTACAAGGGAACGTAGGGAGGTGATTAAAAATGAGGGATTTACCATTTTATAGAATCAGTACAACGTAGCTTAAATATAAACACGATCACTGCGGGGAGAATAATACCAGATATGAGTTGTAGGCTCCTCATTAGAGCCCGGCAGCACAATCTGTAGAGGGCGATTAAAAGTGAGGAAATTTGGTATTTTCAGTTGTAACATACGACAACAACCGTCTGCATGATTATATGGAGAATGAATAGATATAATTCAGTGTGTGGTTTCTCATTACTTCCTGAGCTTTGGTTCAGGTCGTATTTCAGGGATATAATAAGATATCTCTGCTTCATTAGTATGCAGGAGATTACAGGGTGATTAGTTGTACAGTTGATTCCTTTTCCTTCGACAACTGCAGGACATTTGATAATTATAGATAAGAGACAGAATGAACGGTTTGTTGTTGCTATAAGATGACCCTTCACAGGAAGTGAACCCTTGGCTCCACAGTATAGAAACAGATCTGCCAATCATTACCATCCAGGCCCCCCACATCTGCTTACTGGTGTCTTCACACTTACACATGTAACTTAAATGACTAACCGTTATATCTGGTTGCCCTCCTTGATGCCTACAAATCACATTCCTTCAACATACACAGCAATTTGAACTTATTGCTGCAACACTGATATAATTTCATTGGTTCCCAGCCCAGATGCACCTTCAGAACATAGTCTTAATGGTCTGTAAGGATTTGATGTTCTGGCTGCTCAGCACACGTACTCGCTCACTGATTATATCCCTATCGGGCCTCTCGGGTCATCAGGTGGAGTTCTGCTAATTGCACCAGGAATGTAATCCAACGCTGGCCAATGTACCTTTAATTACTATGGTCCTGTTCTATGGAACAAATCTCCTGATCTGAGGTTCACAGAGTTCACTGATGATCATTATCGCTGCATGTGTGTGTGCGTCTATGTGTGTATATATGTCTGTGTGTGTGTGTGTATATATGTGTGTGTGTGTGTGTGTTTCTGTGACTGTGTGTGTGACTGAGAGTGTTTGTGAGTGAATGTGTGTATATATGTGTGTGAGTGAGTGTGTCTGTGACTGTGTTTGTGTGTGTATATGTGTATATGAGTCTCCGTGTGTATATGTATGTCTGTGACAGTATGTGTGTGTGCGTGTATGTGTGTATGTGTGTGTGTCTGTGACTGTGTTTGTGTATGAGTCTCTGTGTGTGTGTGTCTGTCTGTCTGTGACTGTGTTTGCGTGTGTGTTTACGAGTGTGGTGTATATATGTGTGTGTATCTGAGAGTGTGTGTGAGTGAATGCATGTATGTGTGAGTGTGTATGTGTGTGTATGAGTCCGTGTGTATGTGTGTGTCTGTGACAGTGTGTGTGTGTGTGTGTGTGTGTGCGTGTATGTGTGTTTATATATGTGTGTGTGTGTGTGTCTGTGACTGTGTGTTTGTGTGTGTATATGTGTGTGTATGAGTCTCTGTGTGTATGTGTGTGTCTTTCTGTGACTGTGTGTGTGTCTGTTTGTGTGTACGAGTGTGGTGTATATATGTGTGTGTATTTGAGAGTGTGTGTGTGTTACTGAGAGTGTGTTTGAGTTAATGCTTGTATGTGTGAGTGTGTGTGTTTGTGTATGGGTGTGTGTGAGTATGTGCGTGATTTTTTTTCATGTTTGTTCATGTGTGTATGTGTGAGTGTTTATGTGTGTGTATGTGTGTCTGTGACTGAGTGTGTGTGTTTGTGAGTGCAAGTGTGTGTGTGCGTGTGAGTGTGTGTGTGAGTGAATGTCCGTATCTCTGAGTGTTTGTATGTGTTTATGTGAGTGTATGTTTATGCGTATGTGTGAGAGAGCGATAGAGAGGGAGAGAGAGAGAGAGAGAGAGAGAGAGAGAGAGAGGGATTGTTTTTATGTTGATGTTTTCTCTTATTCATGTCATATAAGATTTGTAGTCTGATTTGTAATCATACTTTTTAAATGCTGTCATTTAATGTCACTGTAACATTTTCGACGCGTTAACTAAAGCTTTGACGGTAACTGTATTGGGACCTACAGTTATTGTCTGTATTGTCATAAATACAGTATAACACTGTAATGACAGCCGGTTCCACCATCAGCAGACCCTGATCATTACCTCCTATTGTAACAAACTGTTTGACTTTTATTTTCCGGAGGTGTGTAGTTGACACCCTCTCCGACAAATTCCTCTTCAATAACAAATGTAATCAATCTGTTTTTTATACCCCAGATTTATCACCAGCGACGGCCGTTTGACTCTCACTTCAGCTGAGCTGTCTGGGGATGAGACGTGGAATGTCTCGATGGAGGAATGTATGTGATTATCTTCTCTCCTCGCTCTATTTGACATGTTTGTTTGCCAGCTTAGGATTTTAAATTATATGTTTTTCCACTATTTTTATTGGATAGTTACAGTTTTTCTGCGTTCCCACTCATGTTAACCCCTCTGCTCCCGGAATCCAGTGTTTTGTGAGCTATTTGTCTCTCGTGAATTATTATTTTCTACTCGGAAATTGTTTGCATTATTAGTTACTTTAGATATATAGTTTTTGCTACTTTGTATTATTATTTGGTTCTTCATTATTTGTCTCTGTTTTGTCCCTTTTATATATATATTTTACCTCTTGTGTATCATCATTTTTCATCAAATCTTACTTTTTGTCCACTTTGTTTTGAGTGTTTGTATTCTGGGTGCTACATTTTGAACAGTTTTTGTGCTGCGACTATTTTTAGTCAACTGTTTTCGGTGGTTGGGTGTGGGGGTTGTTGTTATCTACCACCATGGATTTTATGTTGCTTTATCACCACAATAAGAAATAATGAATACAGCCCTAATGTTGGCTACTTCTTTTTGACATGATAAATGTGGCAGGACACACACCATTTATTATGCCCAGCAGTAATGTGCTGAAGTGAATGATGCTTGGAAAATCAAACTTTGAACCCCCTGTGTTGTTCAAGCAGTCCCCCTGATGGAACTCAAAAACTTTGGACATAAGAGCATGTCCATTCGTTTATAGCTTGTATATTTGTTTATTACCTTGTCCATTTTTATAATTACCTTGTCCATTTTATAATTATTTTATATGATGTTTGTGCTGTGAGAGCTCAGTTAACTGGAGTTAAATTCCTTGTATGTATATACATGGCCAATAAAGCTGATTCTGATTCTGATTCTGATTCTGATTCTGATTTATTGTGAGGTTATGGGCACAGTATTTAGTAAAGAAAAAAAATAGCAGAATATAATATATGCCGATGGTTAAGAAGTTATGTAGATGAAACATTTTTTTTTTGTAAAAAAGTTGAGAGTTCAGAGTTAAAAAAGAACCTTTGCAGTAAAAAAGTTGATCTCAAGTCGATTCATACGCGTTATATTTGGGCTAAATGGGATCAATGGTTGAGAGATGATGGCTTGAAAACTTTTGGGAATGAAGCTCCCCTAAGTGTCAGATATATATACAATCCACCTTTCACAAAATCAATCCAGTTCTTTCTTGCAGATCTATGGGGGTATAATATTTGAAAATGATTCTTAAAAAAAAAAAAGTTATATTAAAAGTTATTTCTGGAAAACTGTTTTTCTCTAAAAAGCTCCTGAGTGGAATATGATATATACAAGATAGATCTTGTTCAGTCGAGACATATGCACCTAATGTGAACGAAATTGGAATAATGATGAGAATGTTAAGTCCAAAAACAGTTTTTCATTAAAAGTACCCACTTTTGAATAAACTATGAACCATTAAAGAAAAATAACATTTTATAGAAAGATGTCCCTGGCTCAAATCATATGAACAAGATCTGGAACAAATTGGACGGTTGGCAAGAAAACTTTCTCCAATTCTTCCTCGCACTAAGGTCTATATAGTATAATTATATAGTTATCGCTCTAACACGAAGGACCTGCTGACCTGGACATGGATGCAGTGGACGTCTGCGATGATGATTCCATAATATACCATAATATATCATATACTTGTATATATATATACTTATATATATATATATATATATATATATATATATATATACTTATATATGCACCTTGACCTCACATTTGTCTAACTGCTCTCATATATATCCTCTACCACTCTAATGTTCATCTCTGTCACACCAGACTTCCTTATGCAATCCCATACTTCACTATACCTTCTCCATCAGCTCTGTCAAAGCAAACATGGCATCTGTAGTGTTCTTTTCTTGGCATGAAACCATACTGCTGCTCACATTTCACCTCCTTTTTTAACCTAGTCGTCACACTTTTTCACAATAACTCAGGCGTCCTTTCACTCTAGTTCACGATAGTGTTTAATAAGTGTTGAATAAGTTAAAAAAAAAACTCTGCCCTCTTTCCTAGACACCACCAGTCCTCCACCAATATGGCATCAGGACCAGCCCCTTTTCTATTCTTCATCCTCTTCAAAGCCACTCTCACTTCATCCTTACTAATCCTTTGAAGTTCTTGATTTACAATTGTCATATTATTTACCCTTCTCTTTCCCTCCCTCTTTCATTTTTCCTATTCATCAGTTCTTCAAAGTACTCCTCCATTTAGCCATTTCACTCTCCTCATTTGTTAATTCATTTCCACCTCTATCCTTGTACACCCTGACCGCTGCACATCTTCCCATCTCCACCCCCATGCCCCGCCAATCACTACAAGTCCTTTTCTCAGGCTTTTTAGGCATTTGTTTAGCCTTTGCTACCTCACTTTTTGCCTGAGGCTGCATCTCTGTTTACCTACCTACTTTCTTCAACCCTCGGGCTATCCAACTTGTTCTTCGCCAATCTGATTTTGTTCATATTATCCTGGACATCTTCATTCCACCAACAAGTCTCCTTATCCTCTTTCCTCCAGATGACACACATTTACCTTCTTACCTGTATCCTTTATCACTTTTTCTGTAGTTACCCAGTCATCTCGCAGTTCTTCACATCTACCCAGAGCCCGTCTCAACTCATCCCTGAAGTTCACACAGCTGCCGTCCTTCCTTCCTTCCTTCCTTCCTTCCTTCCTTCCTTCCTTCCTCCCTTCCTCAACTTCCACCATTGATCTTCTGCTCTACCTTTTGTTCTTTTCCTCTTTGGTACCAAGAGTAATCCTACACGCTACCAATCTATGCTGTCAGGCTAAGTTCTCCCCTGTCACCACCTTGCAGTCTCCAATCTCTTTCAAATTGCATCTATTGCATGACATAACATGTAGTCCACCTGTGAGCTCTCACCTCCGCTCTTAGATGGCTTCTCCGACTTTTTGAAATATGTGTTCACCACAGCTGTCCTTCCATGTTCCTGTCCTTAACACCATACTTGTGTTAATTATCATCATCATCATCACCTCCTCATCTCCTCTCATCCCTTCTCCAACATGACCATTGAAGTGTGCTCCAGTACTCTCTCACCCCTGGGAATACTCTCCATCACTTCATCCAACTCCCTCCAGAAGTAGTCTTTTCTTCCAACTCACAACCAATTTGTGAGGCTTCAGCACTGACAACATTCATCATCATCAAAATTATCATTTCTATCTTCATACTCATCTCTCTGTCTCACACCCTCTTCACCTCCAGAGCACTCCTCACATACTCCTCCTTAAGGGTTCCCCCTTTGCATTTATACTTCCATCCACAGTTTGTACCCTCCACCAATGCTTCCAGTCGTGTTGCCTTTCTACCTGGTCCGTATGTGATTGTTTTTTTCAAAAATCAAGCAAAACTCTAACAAACACAAAGACACAAATATAAATATACACACATACAAACATACTTTTTCACATTTTTTTAAATTTTTTTAAAACAACAACTTTGTGTAATAAACCAAATACAAGACGTGTAATAAACCAAATACAAGCTGCTCTGTTTGTATAGCTGCATATTAATCGGCCCGGTGGGCCCATGACGTCTGTTTAGGCTTTCAACATATCTTATGTCATAGCCACCTCCACAGAATGAAGTTGGGAGGATTTTTCTCAGAGCTGTTAAACCCTGTCTGGCTTTCCTCACGTCTGAATGGAGCCTGCCCACATGGCGGCTCCATAGCAGACCTACGAAATGATATGATCAATCCATAGTTTGTTGAAAAGTGGGGCGGAGGAGGCTGTGTGAAAACTACCATTCTGTCCCATCATTCCCCAGACTGCAGTGTACGAGATCTACTCACCTAATATGTTTGAAAACATTAAGTCTGATTCTTTGAGTCCTGAGAGGTCTCTGATGTAGCGGCAGCAGTCAGAGCTGTCTTCATACCGTCAGCATCTTTCACTTGTAAATTGAGGTGAGAAGAGAATTATGTTTCCGTCTGGCAGACTGTCCCCACTGTGTGCATAACAAATGCTAAACCATTTTACATATGGTTTTCATGACAACTGGAGTTAATGGCTATAAATCTAAAACATCGCTTTACATAGATTTATATGCTTTTAAATAGTATTCCACACATGGATGCCTCCCCGGGGTGACTGTCAGAACCAAGATGTTTCTTCATGGTAAACCGGATTCTTCCAGCAAAGTGATCAAAGAAAGATAAAAATACAAGACACAGAAATCCAACTCTCTTTGTGTTGTTTTCCTTCTCATTACCACGGACTCCCCGGAAGGATGATGTCATTCTCATACGTTCCAAACGTTGACCTGTGCGCAGACTGGAGGGATCGCAGCCTCGGATAATTGACAGCGGAGTGGCTTTGAAATGCTGATTAAGCACAACCTGCCCCCCAGATTTGTTGGCACTGCATGTGGAGGAGGAGGCTTTTGACACGAGGAGGAATCCTTCAAGCGAGCTCTCTGTGATGTGGTTACAGTGTTATGATAATTCAAGACTCCTTCTCCAGAGATGTTGATGTAAGTAAGGATTGGTGCGGGGGTGCCAAAAGCATCATTAAGCCATCACTGCTCCTTTAAAACCATCTTTCTAATAACAATAATAATATTTTCCTTGTGTCACACGGTTCCTGCTCCCTCAAGACAGCACAGGCGCTATTTAAGCTTCATTCAATGTTACACCGCGCTAGAATTAGTTAAAGGACTGTCATTCGTTTAAAGTGTGTTTTACTTCACTCTAATGGAATAACAGGTTTCCAAGGTTGACTTATTTTCTTTAGTTTTGTCCATAATGGCAAATGACTACCGGTATAAAAACAAAGCAATATTTCTACAGAAGTAGTAAATTTTGCCTCAGACCAAAGGTTTTTATGTCACCTGACCACATGATTCATAAGTTTGACGTCTAAATGATTCATTTAAGTTTAGATCATTAATCTATTACAGTGTGGTGTTTTACAGGGTTTGTATTTTTCTGAGCACAATTATGGTTAGTAGAAGAATGGACAACTACGCTGTAAAAAAGAGATTTGATTAATCCAAAAACCAATTACTTCATCCAGGAACAATCAATTGAATAAGTACTTTCACATTGAATGCATTCATTGGAATCATTCAAATTGATTCTGTTATTAAGTTGAAGTTAATTTAAGATGGATTTTAGTTTTATATCAAATCAAAATTCTATTTTAAAAGTCAAATTAATTATTATGTTATTTTCCTGCCAAAGAAACCATCCAATACTTTTGGGTAACGTGTCGGTGTTGTTTGGAATTCTTCCTAAAGTAAAAAGTAGACTTGTATGGAATATTGAATATTAGATTTTCAGATAGATTTTGTTGGGATCGCATCTGAAATCAAAATTCTATTTTCAAATCAATCCTTCACAGTCCAGCTTGCGATAAGATGCTGAACGCCTTTAGCAACTTGTTTTGTTTAATGTCTGCAGCTTGACTTCCATTTTTCCACACCAGTTTAACGGATGCCTCTGGGAAGCTAGTAACAATCTAATTAAGCAGCAGTAACAGTGATAGTGATGTATTTAAGGGCTAAATGTGAAATGCAGGGCAGAAATTCAACTTCGGGGATTCTGCAGTTGTCTCCTCTTGCCAATAACCACGACAAGGTCAATGATCCATAGGTCATCTGTCTCCTCCCGCCTGATGAGAATTATTGACCAAGAGGCTGTGAGGAACCAGAAACGTGTCATAGCGCCGCTTCTTCACTCTGACATATAAGCACGGCGGTACAGTGAGTGTGGATTAAAAGACTTGATGCGGCTGAGAGAGCTATCGCTCTGGAAGACGGATTGGGAGCAGCCGAGGGGTTAAACCACGGCCATTTGCGCTGAACCTTTTTTTCCGGGTACATGGTCAATAGCAGCGGACTGGAAACCCATAGGTTGGGTTCTGGCTGACAAAAGCGATGTCTTACCCTCGTCTCGACTCACTCAGAGACCGGTCAAATTTGTCCCCTGAGAGTGAAGAGACCTTCAAACATAACTCAGCCCTTTGACCTCTCAACCCCAACAAAGCCTTTTCCAGCTGTGATGGATGGCCTTTTGTGCTCAGTTCAACTCACATGATTTATAGAGAGTTGCAAATATTATAGTTCTTTTTCTCCCCCTCTCTTCTTCAGCTCCATCCCCACTTCTGATTAAACTTCCATTTTGCGGCACTCTCAGCTCACATGGTCATATTTATTATCAATTAGCATCTCACCTGAATGAGACGGGAGTGATAATTATGAGAGAAGCTCTTTCTCACTCTGACGTTGCTGCACTGGGGTCATCTTTCACTTTTTTTAATATCATGTGTCAAAATCTGTGTTTAACGGCTTCCTGGGGGCAACAGACTATTTTGTATGTTGAGTGTTGAGAAAAACATCCGTTGTGGGGAACCCTCTCCATTAGAGATACCAAAGGTGATCTGTCTCTCTTTGATGTTATAAAAGGCGGTTAAATGGTTTGGATTCAAACCCTTATCTTTGTATCCTTCATAATTATTTATTTCAATATTTAATGCGGGCCGACTTCTAGTTCTGTCGTTGTCGACACCCCCATGGGTCAACCAGTCTTAAGAAGATTCTGATATTGTGTTTCTGACCTGGGGTAGACGCCACCTTGTTGACAAGTCACATAATAAATCACGCTCTGCTTAGTTTTATAATAAACCACAACTCAACCCTATAATGTCATCACATCCTGCTGGGATGAGGGGAACACATATGGGGTGGGCCGGCCAGCACATGTGTGTGATTGTGATGACAACTGTTTCTTTTATGATGTGTTAAACAACATTTTATCATTGATGCGTCATGTTTTAAATCTCAGACACCCTGGAGAAAAAGTGCCAGACGGCAGTTAGTTAGTGACATACTTCCACAAACTGCTCTTCTTCTTCTTCTTCTTCAATAATCCACCTGCTCGGGGTTCAGGTATGTTTGGGTTCTGTTAGCTGTAAAAGAACATGAAACATATTGCCACATTTAGCGATAAAACTGACTTGAATGAAAATTCCATTATATCAAAAATACGGAAGTAAAAGTTACAGCACCGTGTAATAACTGAGTTATTATCTATTTGAGTTAAAAGCATACCGGGAGGCCTTCAACCTTTATTTAAAAGGCTGCTGCTTCTTCATGTTCAGCTTTGACCCTGGGGACTGAAAGTTGACCTGCACCAAACAACATGAAGGGTCTTAATGGTTTGTCTACGATACGACTTGACCATGAATCATTCAGTGTTTGTCAATCAACAGAAGGATTTCAAATCAATTATTTGACGGACAGGAAGACCGTGTAGAGATCTGAGAACTGGTTCCGCGCTCCTGGTTATGTTCGGACTTGAGTCTGAATTAGCTTCAGATATCTGCACTGCAAGACTTTTCATGAGAGTACACTGTAAAACATCAGTTTAATAAACAGGAGGCAGAGCTGGAGAAACGATACGATATGTGTAGATTATAACAAAATGAGAGTTTAAGAGACAGCTTAAAGACCGTCTCAGAATTTTAGTTCAACAATTAAACTGTTTATAACTTTATTACTGTGCTTGTGGGTTATAGTATAAGTATAAAGACATATCTTCAACTGTAGAGGATTCAGATTCCCTTAAACACGGGACCATGTTTATTTGCACTGAATCATTCATTACGGTTCTTTAACCCTGAAAGCAGCTATGATCTGCAGTGAGGCCTGCTGGGAGAAAGATGAAGAGTGTAGAGTTTACAGTCACGCTTTACTGGAACATGCCTGATGCTCTTCTACAGAGCTCGTCTTTTTGTTACCCTCGTCAACCAGCTGTCAGCTGTGTACAGAAGCTGCTCCATAACGGAGTTCGGAAAGATGCAGCAGTAGCTGCCAGAGCGTGGATATGATGGGAACGGAGTATGTAGGAGGTGAAAATGGACAGAGTTGGCCTCTAACGCTGTTAGCTCACCCCTTCTTCATGCTTTTTCATCTGCACACCGAGCTCTTTAACTGAGAAATCCCTGCTTCAAATCCTGTCACTTTCCCCTACAATGGTGGCTAACCCATGGAATCCATAGGCCGAGTGGAAAATCACACACAGCCTACGGGGCAAATTAGGCCAGAGAGTTACGTAATAAGCTGACAGGTCAGAGAAGTGCGCGTAGCTCCCTGTAGATAAGTGACCCAGAAATATCAGCTGTGGGTTTATGGTTCATACCAGTTCTGTATTACATACCGTTCTCCCTTCACGCTGGTGGGCTGTTTTTTCTGCTTGGTATTGGTCCTCCTGCCAAGAATGACAAACGTCGTAAATGTCGGTTGAGGCACGGAGAAGTACATTTCTTCAAGTTAAAGATCACATTCTAGGAGTGACTGCAGGAGGAGAGTTAGGAGGGACTGACTTCAGGCCTAACAATGTTTGTGCACTTTGGTCTATTGTGAAATATCTAAAGGCAGGATTGGTGTACTTTTTTGAACAAATATATACATAGTATGTATATATATATATATATAGCCACCAGTGGAAGAGGGAAACGCATGGATGATTAGAGTTATTCCTATGAAATAAGAACACCGACGTTTAATTTATTCCCATTATTGGGTGAAATTTACGGGGGAAGACGGGGGCGAACGCACTGCAAACATCAATTGTACATCACGCGCAAGACTGCAAATTAAGAAAACATCTTCATCATGTTGACAACACACGTGCGCTGCCGAAACCACAACAAAACACATTAAGTAAAACGATCTGCAAAAGCCACAAGACAACAGAAGTGTTTACGAAGGACACTTAAAAGTGATGCATCCCTGTACGCACTTTTTTATGACTTCATTTAGTGAATAAAACCGATGTAATAAACATTTCATGATATCTTGATTAGCCGTGGTAGCTTCGCTTAACTGAATCTTATTAAACATAAGATTATTTTAACGAGGACTGCTGCTCCTCTTTTAGCTGATGTATGAGAAAAGGAGAATACATGGAATGCATATTTTTTCATGCTCCCCTTTATTCAAGTGTACTTCTTGATTAAAACCTATTTCGTCTCCTTCTTTCCTTCTTCTATGTTTTTGGAGAATCCACTTCCATTATATTGGATTTCAACACTGTTATATGACAATGGTGTGAAAATCTGTAATCTGTTGGCAACTTCATTTTCACCGTTTTGCTTCATGATTCTTTTTATTTTCCTTTGAAGCAGTCCAGACAAACACGTAGATGCAAAATACTCTAACGCAGAATTGTTTCACATCGCTCTTGTAGATCTATGGGTGCATCAATAAACTTAAGCTGCATCCGAAATAAAATATTCAAGGAGGAGACTGAATTTCTATTAAAGAGAATGTCTCCATACTGCCAGCTCTAATACATTTCTGAAATATAATACCTTCAGATATTAACTTCTCCGTTGCAACCCCTGCAGAGCAGATCATCCACCATTGTTTCGTTGTTGGTCTGTCTCAACTTGGTTATTGAGTTATAAACATGATGGCCATCCACGAGGTATGGCTGGTTCATCAAAGAGTTTTTTTCTTTTGACAAAAACCACAGACTTTTGGACAAACCATCATATATTGATCATATTTGGTAAACAGGAGTAGATCTATCTTGCCTTTTTCATATTTCACCCTAATAGTGCATGTTTTTTGTCATGATATCTCTTTTTCTTGAGGATAACTTGATTCATATTTAGTACAGAACTCAGTGCATGTGAATTGACTCCAGCAGTTCTATCTTCTATTCATGATATTTTACTCTAAGAGTTCATATTTCTCTCCCTAGGGGGAGCACTTTCTTTTTTAACGAAACAAAAACAAACACTTTTTCAGACTAATAACTTCACATTTCATTTTAGGAGTTCAATCTGGAGGACTGCTTTAAAGGCGCTGGGGAGGCGGTGCTTTTTGAGGGACATGTTGGTGTCCTTGTTGTCGGGGACAACCATGTAGGCATTTCGAAAATGTAGAACCTGCCATCCATATTCTAAAGTTAGCATTTTTTCAGGCCCGAAACATGGCATTGTTGTGTGAACGAAAAACCAAACCATAAAGTAAAGGTCGCTGCTTCATGCTAATTGTGTGTAAACGGCCTTGAAGTTACTGGTTTCAAACCGTAAATACTATACGATGTGTACTTGTAAATTCTGGTCCCATTCAATGTACAAAAGTAAGTTAAACTTTAGAGGTGCAATCATGTAAGCTCCACCATCTTGTCTAAACGTTGTCACTTCTCTACCCAAAACACCAAGATGGAGATGGCCATCCCATATTTGATGCATGCTCAGAGGATTATTCTCATTATTCTACACAGATCAAGTAAAAACAATTATTTATAGGAGACATTTGAAAGTATTAACACTTGGTAAAATAAAAGTGAAAAAGTAAGTAAAAGATATATTTGTATTATAAGTTCCTTTTTTGTTTTTATGGTTTCAAATTCAGCAAACTGAGTTACACTGCAGGCTAAATATGTCTTGCAGGACCCACTTTCAGAATCCCTGTATTCAAGCAATCAAAGTCATTATTTCAAAATGACAGATTTGCTAACTCAGACCACTTTGAGTCATAATTGTTGTCCATTCACATTTCCGCGCCAGGAGTCATTAAAGAGGAGCAGAGGTTAGGACAGCAGCTGCTCCATGTGTGGGACGAGCTCAAAAAGATTTAGGAGGATTCACCACCCCCATCTCTAACAAATTCATGGTGACACCCATAAACCCCCCACAGACCTTAAATCGGCTACAGGCAGGAGCGCCGAAAAAATGGATCATGTATTTTTGTCGAGGAAGAAAGAGAAGGATACAAAATAGCTGTGGGCCGAGTGGAATTCATTTAAATCTTGCACAAAGCATCAGTGACTCACTTCCCAAATTCCCCCTGCCAGCCAGCTGTGATGTTTACAACTTTGTCTTGTTTTCTAAAATTACAGACAGGTTTTTCCCGATTGCTACTAATGGCTGAAAAGAAGCGACAGAGGAGCAAAAAACCCTGGAATAATTAGATCAGGGGAGGAGATCCTTCACTAGAGGTCATGCAGCTGATAAACGATAGGCTTGTCTGCGATGCATGTTAAGTGAGTGTCAGTGTAATTATCCTGGCTGCAGCGCCTTATGAATGTGTGTAATGTCAACCCCCCCCCAACCCCACCCCTCAGGCGCTTTCCTTCCTTGTCAGACACTTCAGAGACAGGGATTGAAGGTCACTTGACCAGGAGGAGAAAGGTCAGGGGGGGGACCGGGTCCATGACGGACTGATCAGCCCACCTCCACAGATAGTGAATTTAATTAAGATTGAGAGCGGGATTTTCTTCTCCCACCGCTTCTTTCCTGGCTTCCATTTTGCCAGGGTTTCATTCTCAGTTCTCCTGAAAGAACAGGCACTTCAATCAGATGAACCCAGAACCCCCTGAGGGGTTAAATGGCAACTTAGTAGGCTTATTTTCCCTTCCCTGCCTAGAACTTTCTGGAAAATCACTCGCTAGAAATTCTCTTTTTACCTAATCTTGGAGGTAGACAAGTTCAAGTGTAACAAGATGCTTTGAGAAATGCATGAGATATTTTCATTAAAACATCAAAAAAAAATGGTGCAGCAACTCATCCGAGGCAGACCTCCTTCCTCTAAATTGAGTGGGGCTTGTTCCATGACAATCTGTGCTTGCTTTGCAGATTCTTTGCAGCCGATGGGGGAGCCAGCGCAATAAAAGGAGGCCTTCCTAAAGGTTTGGCGGTATGTTTCTGTGGGCGACACGCAGGAGATCAAGGGAGCGAGCGAACTGACTGGGCAGGCCTAGAGCCGCCTCTCTCTCCAGGGACTCCTCTCTTTAATCACAGTGCAGCCGAGCAAAGTGATGGTGAACTTCACAAGCCTTTGGTCTTCCTCCTCCTCGTTCTCTCCCTGTCCTTATCTTTGTCTCTCCCAGTCTGCGTCTCTCAAATTTCTTCCCTCAACGCTCTGTGTCCTCACTCCGCCGCTCATCTCCTCCGTCTCTTGCTCCTCTGTGGATTTTGTTTTGAATTTCAAACTGCAGCCAGCATGCGTTTTTCAATATTGCAGCACCGGGCGAGCTTATATTGCACCAGAGAGGTGATAATCATTTTAAAGCCGCTACCGGTAAACAAGGAAAGCTTCTCGCAACAGCTCTAATTGAGACCTGGACATGTCCCTGAACGCTGAGCCTCCAGAGGCTGGTGGCCATAAAAGCAGAGCTATAGGAGCAGTCGTTACTGGGCCGGGGAACATGTGGTGTCAGGTACCTTTAGGCTTTACTGTCTACTGGAACATTGAAGAAATGAAAGCTGGGGACATGGGGGAGCTGACCATTATACCACATCCTGAAGGTGTTGCGCGGTGGAGGGCCTCAGACAAACATGTCATTTAAAGCTGCCTGTTGTCGCCTTGACGTTTTATTGAAAGTCCAGAAATGTTTTCCAAGCTGAGGAGCTGCAGTCAGCAGGAGATGTGTGACCGTGTCTGCCATGTGGCAGAGGGCCGGTAGTTAGCCGCAGAGCTTTCAGCTGAAAACAGCATGTTGGGCACAGATCTGATGAGAGTGGAGTCTGTAGCTAGAAATAACAATTTAACAATGCGCCAAAAAGGAAAAACTAATTAAAAGCTACTATGGGTTTATGAATATCAAAATCATTCATGTTACAAGTAAAATATCTCCGTGAGTCGATTCGTTAGCACCAAATTTGGACAAAATCAGACCAATGAGTGATCAATTATAGCCCAAGAAGGTTTGGAGATAAAGCTCCCCCTAGTGTCGTAAATATTAAACCGACCTTTCCCAAAGTCAACTCAGTTCAGCTGTACACTAAAGTCTATGGGCGCAAAAGTTTGAAAATGATAGAGTTATCGCGTTAACAGGTAGGGCGTGTGGCAGACGCGGACACAACGGCGGCGATGACGTTTCCTTAATGTCCGGACTTTCTGTGGATATAATAAAAATACTGATGAAACAAAATGAATGTTATTAGACTAGAAACGCAGATATTAAGGGGGGCATTCGTGGGTGAACCTCCTTCAGGGTTTACTTTGGAAAATATTGAGTCAAAGTAAGGCACGACCAAAAAATGATGATTATTTCCTGACACTTTCATACAGACTTGGTGCATTTTAATAAATTGGCTCAAATGATCATAGACCCTGAGTCTGTGTTTAGTCATCCTCTCACATGACGTCTGTCAACCAATCAGACTGTCCCTGGTGTTGAACTGGTGCGAAACATTGGACGCTGTCCGTCACAGTGTTGTTTCCAAACTGTTGTGTTAAATCATGAAAAGCAAACATTTGAGAGATGTAGCCGAGTATTGATGGATGGATTCCTATCAGGTTCTGGTAGGAATCAGGAGCTGAGTTGGACACATCCAGTAAAGTTTGATCTTTTGATCATTCAACAGTCCCCCTCCCAATGTGAGTGACTGTGTGATGAGTTACTGCTTCCCTTGAGCATCAACAGCTCCAAAACGCTGCAGCTTCACACGGGAGCCTCTACCAGAAGTCTGTGAATGAGTGAATTCTGGCTCATGATGTAAAGCTCTTTGAGTAGTTGAGCAAATCAGAGAGGAACAAATATGGGTAGAGTTTTCTCCTTATTTGTGTCTGCTTTTTAAAAATAAATGTTTTAATCAAGCCCGTATGATTTCTCTAGAATTTGATGAGTGATATCTCCTCATGCTGCGGGACTTTCCTCCGCAGTCCTATTCCTGTCAAATTTTCCCCCCGGCTCCTGACAGCATCTCCAGAATCCCAGAATTCCTCTTCAGGCAAAACTGCAGATTGAGCGAGCGGGAGAGAGAAAGAGAGAGAGAGAGAGACAAAGAGAGAGCGAGCGGAAGGCTCGCTCTAGTACAACAGCAGAGAATTGGGTTAGACAGCTCATGAAGATACTTTCATGATGTTTTCTCATTGCGCGCAATGAGGAGTTGTGAACCCGCATTTTAGCAGTGCCAGGCCTCCTCCTGCTGACATATGATGCAGCAGAGTCAAACTGACAAAAAGTCTTTATCAAGACAGTGACGCCTCTGTTGGTTGGCAGGCGTCAAAAACAGATGACAGTTGGAGCTCCGTCTCCATTTAGAAACTCATTTCCTCTCGTGTGTGTGTTTACGCAAAGTGGGGGTTGGGAAGGGAAAGAAATGTTATCGAAGTTACCATGGTGACTATATTTCAGCACAACACTCCACTTCCCCTCCGCCTCTCTCACCCTCATTTCCTCACTAGAACAAAAAAGCAAATATTTCTAAGAGGAATTCCCTCGGTTGCGGAAGCTGTGGCGGTTTCCACCAACTGATCTTAGCGAGTTTTGGGTGAATGTGTTTCCCGTAGGGGATCCCTGCTAAGATATGCAACCCAGGAGGATCTGCTGAGCTCAGACGTTACACAAAATAATGTTAATTTCTGGAATGTTAAGTATTCTGTGAAAATATTCATGCGGGAAAGGAACACAATAGAAAGGAGGACGATGTGCAATGCATCATTTTTACATTTCAGCGTAACAGGTAGCAGCTCTTTAGGGCACAGAGAAAAACGGGACTTTGGCAGAACCGGATCCATCCACCCCTTCAGAGGCCTGGGTGACATGGGGCGCTGTGTTTATTTGAAGTTCAAACAGGACGGCTATTTATGCCTCGCTCTCGTCTTCCATCTCATCAGGGTCCACCGAGGTTTGATTTCCCCTCCAAAAATAGGAAAGCTCGGAACAGCGGGGGAAATGCTTCCAATTCCCAAAACAAATGATGGGCAACGAGGCAGCTCTTTTTTGACATCTAACAATGTGATAACAGCAATTTGTTTCTCCCTGATCACTCCAAATCGCCTTGGGTTAATCCGTAGACACAGCAGCGCTGAGAATGAGAGCTTGTTAGAAGAGTGTTTTGATCCGGTTTCTACAGTCTTCTATCAATGAAATGCTGCGCAGGACTGTGATGTAGCCACACGCACACACACACACACACACATACACACATTGAGTTCCTCCTCAGAAGGAACTTCTCAGTCACCATCTGCCATGTTGGAAGTTTGGCCCATTCTGTGGGCTAGGACTGATTGAGCAGCTGTACATGTACGTCTCCATCTTTCTCTCCGTGTAAACGGGTGGATTTGTAATCTTGCTTCCATGTAAATCTCTAATCACTAATAATTTAGCACATTTTTAATCTCATACTTTGTTTGCTGCGACCCCATCAGCCTGGTATAACGTCTTAAACGCATACAACCCTTTAACTCCTATTTTGTGTTTTTGCGGAGGCGAGGCCTGCGTGACGAGTTAATCACAGCTGCCACATGTTCCAGGAAGGGGGGGGGGGGGGGACCGCCGACCAGTTGGCACATTTGAGGAAGAAGGGGGAATCCCAGAGCCGTGCCAGGGAACAGTTGATGGGAATCCGTGTGACACTGTAGCTGTCACGAGAACCGCTGAAAGGGAATCCTTTCCTGTTTCCCCTGTTTTGTCGGACTACTACCATGGTGACATAATGTTTACTGCACTGACCGGTTGGCAGCCACAGCAACCGGCAGACGATGTGTTCATACGCCTATTTATAAGCTTCAACTGTAGCTGCCTTTGGAAACATGTGTGGATGCAAACTCCGTTGAAAGCAGGACCCAACCATGATGAGTAGATGAGTAACTGGTCGGTTGCTTGAACAACAGATGTCAGAATAAATATGAAAAAATAAATCTGCAGCGCCGTGGAAACAAATCCCCATGGCAACCATATCATAACAGAGGACAATCCTTACATTTTCTCCTTTTTCTTAGGTTAAATTTGAATTACACATTAACTACATGGATCAAGAATTTAATTTAACATCATAGATGGATCAGCCAAAACATTAAAACCACCTACCTGATAGTGTCCTCTCTTTAACAGCTCTTCGGTTTCACTCTGTGTTCTGTGTTCTATCAGAATCTTTATTAACGGTTTCAGCAATTGGGCTATAGTTGATCTTCCGTGGGAACAGACAATACAGGGCAACCATCAGGCATCAAGGCAGGCATCAGGCACTGTGATTGTCCATCCTTTTACATTTGTAAAACCCAACTGGACCTGGGTTTTACTCTAAAAAGCAGGTTCAGTAAACCCTGAATTGAACTCTGAGCTCTGGGTTTATCAACCCTGAGATGCAAAACTCAGAAGTTTGGTTCCAGAACAACTGATCTGAGCTGGTTCAAACAACTTTTTTTAAATCAAAAGCCATAATCAATGGGGCTCCAGTAGAATGATTCACCACGGCAACCGGTTGAACTCTACGGTCGCCATACTTGAGCATAAAAACACAGCAGGCAATTTTTTTGCTCAAAAAATAAATGCTCTGATTTTTAAAATAGATTTTTTTAAAAACAATAACACAGCTTGAGCAACGAAGGAGTGAAAACATGCATCTTTTAGTTTACCACACTTAAATAGATTATTATTTGTGAAAACATGAACGAGGAATGGAAATGATATTGAACAGAATTTATTTATTATGTCGCCTGGGTTTTTTTTAATTATATCCAAGCGCAAATTAATGCATGACATATAAGTCCATGATTCATTTTTAGTCATGTTTGACTTATCTAACACGGTAAATTTCATCCAGGGACTGTTTGAAAGAAAAACAAAAGAAAAGGATGAGCAGAGCACAGACATGAATGGTGAGGAAGATGTTTGCAGATGTGGCTT
Source organism: Lophius piscatorius (assembly GCA_009660295.1). NCBI lineage: Eukaryota > Metazoa > Chordata > Actinopteri > Lophiiformes > Lophiidae > Lophius > Lophius piscatorius. The sequence continues at coordinate 27,067 of VRLP01005707.1, forward strand.
GATATGTTGCTCAGATAAGTGATGGAACGTGAAGAGAAAGACTATCTTTGGACCAGATATTCATCAGAGAATGAAATCACATGCGCACGGAGTGTCACAACTCCTCCAACGACTTATGGTCATATCTCCTGACTTATGGCGAATGAGAGACGGACACGTGACGTCTGACAGCGCTGCCTCAAGCTCAGAAGAAGATGAGGCAGGATCAAACTCAGTCCGTAGGTTCACAGAGTAAGTAACCATGGTAACTGACCCAGCTAAACTCAGGGTTAACAGACTCAGAGTTTCCAATAAACCCGTATCTGGAATGCTCCTCTGCAGTTCTGGAGATGGTCTAACCCAGTTGCCTGGCCATCACAATCTGGCCGTAGACACAGTTGCTCGGATACCATCCTGCCCGTTTTTCCTGCTCTCAACACATCGAGTTGGGTTGACACGTCAAATCCTATAGATTCATGGTAATGAGATAATCTGCGTTGTTCTGACTCAAGTTGCCAGTGGTCATAATGGTATGGCTCATGTATATATCTTCCTTCTCCTCTGACTCTTAAATGTTTTTTGAGAGCTGAGCATTTTTCTTTTTTGGGGGGAACATGAATTAATCCTTCTCGTGGAAAGAGATAGGGGGATATTATGCATGCACTTTTGAAATAATGAGGGAGGATTCTGGTACCGGTGAAAAGGACCACCAGACAGTAAAGCCCTGTAGAGCTCAATTAGAATCATCTCTATCATTAACTCAACCTATAAACTATTAATGCTCTCACTTTTCATGATAAGGCTCCCAACATTCCGAAACCCCTCATTAGGGCTCAGATTAAGAAGCGCTCATTGACCCAAATTGGTTTTATGTACATTTTGAAGATCCAGAATAAAGATTTAATGGCATATAGCTTCTCTTTCACTTTTGTTGCCAGCCCATCTTTCACTCAGGCGTGTACAGAATATGTCACCCTGTGCTGCACATTTGTGCACAGGGTTCTATGTTCTAATGTGTTCATGTGTGAAGGCGTGTTCTGATGTTTGCATGCAGGTGAGACGTCTCTGCGTTTATCTCCGGCATGTGTTTTCTCAGGAATAGCTATGCCTATTCTGATGTGACACTCTCCCCGCCTCTCCATCCATGTTGTCAGATCTACTCCTACATCGTGTCCATTTGTCACAGAATACACAATGACTTCACGCTCAAGGAAACATGCAGCAACTCTGATTCTCCTCCAGGAAGCCAAGGACACACACATGTGACTCTCTGCACATAGGATAATGTGCCAGCCATCCCACTCCTCGCAGGAAAAATCCCTGAATTTTAAAACATCTCCATATGAATGAAAATGAAAGCTATGTAAAAATTAATATTACATCTCCATGACTTCCTATGCTGTTTAAAAAGTAATGAGACTGAATAAAAAAGCACTCAAGTTAATTGCCCTGAAATATTGTGCCCCTGACATTTTCTGCGCACTTCCAGGAAGCAGACAGTGTTCAAATTGTTGGCAATATGAGCTGTCTTTTACATAATGGCTGTGTCCATTTGATAACTTAATTGTTCCCTGCATTAGTGAGAAGCTTTCAAATGAATTCAGGCAAACAAGTCAAAGACGACAGGGAACATCTGAGAGTTGACAAGTTTGAAGCAAACCAGGCTGAACTTAGAAAACAAAGGTTTATGGAGGGGATAGATGGAGACGTGTAGATAGTCATGTATGCCTGGGTGTGACCTCTGCCCTACGCACTTACACACACACACACCCTCACACTCACACGCACTCACACACACAAACAACACTCCTCCACTGGCTCTGCGGGTGAACCTGTGTAGGAGTGGGAACAGGGATATCCCCCTATGGTTTCCACAGCGTTCTGAGTCACTGCCAAACACATTTTTCTTCCTCATTCTCTTTTTTTTTTTCCGTGGCGAACGCGCCGTCCTGTTTGCAGCACCAGAGGAAGCCTCTGTTCTCAGGAAACGACTCGCCTTCCATGAGTTCACTCCACATGTTTACCGTAAACCTTCACCTGAGACTTAAGGTCAGCGTAACTTTTTGAGGAAGAGTTCCCAAATCTCACAGAAAGGAGAAAGATACGAAATTGGAACTCAGAGTAAATGGAAATAAAAAAAAACTTTGTATTTAATAAAAAGATTGATCTTGGATTGAGCTGTTGGATTTGTCTTTAGTGTTTGAATTAAAAATATATGTGGCAAAAGAGAAGACATAATATTTATGTACATTTTTTTCTCCACTTTCATCGTCATGCAGCCACAGAAGGGTAACAAGCCAGTGTTCTTCTTGTGCCGGTGCCAAGACTGGATAAATGGGGAGTGTTGTGTAAATAGGGGCATCCGATGTAAAATCTATACCAAATAAATATGCTGAACATAGAACTAATTTGGGTCCCGATCAAACTGGGTTGGTTTGAACCCACAACCAAGACTGAACGTCCCCGTATCACGATGTATTTAATGACACAGACCAGCACCAAGTTGGTTATTAGCACTTTGAGATTTCTTAATTGCAAAGCTGACAATCAAAGACAAACACAAACTCACACTCTCTGCATTTAAAACTAGGAAATATAACTTTCTTTTATGATAAAGCTTATAATTAAGTCTGGCCTAAGCTAACTCTTAACTTTGCTGCTATAGGTTTAGACTGCTAGGGGATCTCCCATGATGCACTGAGCGTCTCTCTCTTCCTCTCTCACTCTCCCCCTTCATACATCCCTCTCACTTTAATGTTACTGTGTTACTGCATGTCACTGATTTGACTTCATCCCTGGAGTCTTTGTGCTTCTTCAGCCTGTAAGGTCCCGTGGATGGAGGCTGGATCTGCTGTTGTGGACCTGCTCGATGTCTCATTACAAGATGATCACGATGACGATTACAATTATTATTGCCGTTATTATTATTATTATTATTATAGTTTAGTATTTTTTTTTAGTGTTTGCTAAATTTTTATCATATTACTATTATTGTTATTATCAACCTGGGATCCCTGCTGCCGCCGCAAACCGACCCTGGAGAAGTGGAAGAAAGTTGATTACCATAGCATAGCAGATATCATTGTCACATTTCCCCCCTGTCAATGTCGACCCCCCCTCTCTTTCTTTTCAATCCCTACCTGTCATGGCAACAGGCCATCCATAATAACTCTTGGATCTTGCTTGAGGTTTCTGCCCCTTTAAAAGGCAGTTTTTTCTCTTCACTGTCACCAAGTGCTTGCTCACGGAGGAATCTGTTGGGTCTCTGTAAGATAATTATATAAAAAATTTGGTTCTGGAAAGCAGCTTGAGACAACAGTCGTTATTTGTTGTGAATTGGCGCTATATTATTAAAGATTGATTGATTGATTCAAACTCTGTTGTGTTGTTCTTAAAAGCTACAGCAACAGCTTCTGTCCTGGACTTCCCAACCACAGCATTTCCAGTTGATTCTGCAGATCCTTCTGCAGGAGGAGTTCTGTTGTGTGAACCCCTGCATCAATCCATCACCTCTCTCTATGGAAGATCATTTCTTAATTCTACTTCTAACTTCATGGACTCAAACCATCCTATTCATCCACTCTAGTTACTCTACATCATCATCACAGCCTCTTAGAAGGAAAGGATGGGATGAAACAATCATTCTGTTACGATTATCTCACCTTTCACCTTCTTATTTTAAAATTTATATAAATCTCTTATCGTTGATTATTATGTCATTGTGGCTTTTTTGTTTCTGCAGTCTTTTAAGACAGTCTCTATAACCAACTTCATTTGATCTTCCTCTCACAAAGCTTTTTTAACATGAGGGTAACATGAGAAGGCACTTTTATTAAACTCAGACACCGATGTGCTCAGGTTTAGGAGTAGATCAGTCAAGTGTGTTTCCTCTCGGCTGGGACTGGAACCACACTCACATGGGTGAAAGCTGTGTGCATCAACACACCTCTAGGCATCAGATGATGTTTATATTATTCTCACGAGCATGGCAGGCAATGAACTATAGCCATAATAATAAAACCGACTGCATATTATTTGCTGTTTGTACTGCAGTAGCTCTTCTGTGCAATTAGAAAACACAGGATGGTCCCAGGATAGTCTTCACCCCCGGTGTTCATCAATGAGCCTTGGGCACACATGTTAGTGGTTCATCGCTTGTCCTTTCATTGACTTCCGTAGGTTCTGAATATCAAGGACCCTCAACAAGAACTGCAGTTCTGGAAATGTTTCGGCCAAAATAGACAGCACAATTTTTCCCTCGTCAGAGTCCCCCAGATCCCTACGCCTTGTCATACTTCCTGTATCCATCTCATCAATGTCAGGAAAACGTTTCCCCTATCTGTCTTATACATCCCTGCCACTGACAGACGCCAATCCAATGAGATAATTAATGTTATTCTGACATTACCTGTCACTGGTTATAATGTTATGGCACATCAGAGGATAGTCTCTTTTTTATGAGATTTAAAAAAAGATTTTATGGGTCTTGTCATTTTATTCATGCTCTCCTTGAATCAGAAATACAAAAAAAAGGACTTTCAAAGAGAGTTGAATGGAAATAAAAGCAGATTCTTCTCTCTATTATTCAGTCTGATTGACCCACCACACCTGAACGCATCTTTCATCAAAAGAATGTAGCGTTCACAGTGGTGGGTCGTCAGTCAGGGCCAACACGTTCTTCCGTGCTGGTCTGGATATTGTCAGAATCCAAAAATTACATTTTCATAATTTAACAAACATTTTAGTTGAAACTACATATATTTTAAATAATTTGTTCCCACCAGTCAACTAACGTCATTTCATTGTTTCTCTCCCTGGCTGCTTATAATGTTTTATTGTGTCTATTCTAGTGTTCATTTAGTGGGGCACTCCTGTCTGCAGATAAAATAAAATCTAATACGAGGCCTTCAGATTTTTGAGTGAATCCCTCTTCAGTTACAACTAACGGCACAATATGGGTTTATTGTCATATTCATATTCGTCATAATCAGAGTCCAAATTTTTCTTGTTGGCCATGTTCTTTGACACACCTGGTTCTTCTAGTTTGCCTCGCCCCTGCATCAGTATTACATGAGGAAGGCCAGTTGCTGCATAGAGTCAAGCATGAACCAGCTGAATGAACTGGCCCATCAGGCAGTGACCGTTCCAGTATACACTGCCTCTAAAACTTCTTGGATGGATAGAACCGGGCAGCTTAGGCTGTCAGCACCGGCCTCCATGTCAGTGGAAAAGGACCTTAAATCAGAAGTGAAACACACCGGTGTCCTAAACAGTGTAATTGAGCTATTTTTAAAGAAATAAAGGATAGACTTTGTCTTCAAATGTTTGCAAACAGCTTTGGGGAGTCTTTTGTAATTTGATGCATCTTAAAAAGCTGTTCTTAAATAGCTGGTGTGAATGAGGACCAGAAGTTATCTGGCGGTGCCAGTGTGCCTGATGGCACATATGTTTATGCCAAGCAGCTTGGAATCCCTGTTGAATCCTGATTGTGCTTTTTACAATTCATGGCATTGTTGCTTTCTCGGTGGTTGTATGAGTAAACGTGACTGGTTGTTCGGAGTTTATTATTTAGTTATGACGGTTATTAGTGATATATGTGGTATTTGGTTTGAGATGGGACATTGGCAGTACACCTTTCACCAGAACATCGGCTGCCATTCACTTACGACACAAGGCCTATCTCTGAACGCTGCAGAGATATATTCACACATGCAAGGAGCTTCAGTCATCCTTACACAGCCTATCTACTCATTCAGTCTTGCTATATATTTAATTTTGTGAACTTAATGGATAACTATATGTGGGCTTGTTGGAGACAGAGAAGATAACGTTGTGTACCCGTGTTAGACCTCTGAGCTGTGAAACGTTCAAGTCAGTATAACACTAACAAACAAATTACAGACAATTTTTTTTTTCCCTCGAATAAATCCAACCTAGGAAGCAAGAAAAATTCTTGATGGACAGTCTGGGTAGTATTTGTTCCTTTTCTGAGGTCCCACAATGGTTTACAAATATAAAAGCTAAAAGGCAAGGCTTAAATACAAAAGATTATTTACAGTTTTAATGAATTATGGAGAATAGCCCGCAGGAAGGAAAGGATTCTCACAGCGCAGCCTGAATTGCCTTTGAATGCAAAAAAGCCAAATTCATTGTAATTCCATTTTGTATTCAAAGTTTCATGCAGTCAAATTGCAAATGCCTTTTTTAGCACGTACCTACACTGCTGCAGAATGTACACACAGACAAAATGAATGTTAGCATAGAACCGGCATCATGCTGGGTTCTGTGCATGCTAACTGCAACTATTTAAATTTACATCTTGCAAATAGTTATCAGGTTCTGTGTGCTTTGGACATTGTGTATTACATCACAGGCGGTAACAGAAACCCACTGAACGATGGTGCTGTGTAATTGGAAACATCTGAATATAATTTGCTTCTGTTCTGTCCCACCATTGGGATTGCTTTAACATTTAATTTGACCATTTTTTACAAAGCAAAAACAAATGTTTGAGATAAATATCTTCACACACATTTGGAGAAGAAGGCATGCAGAGCAAATGCAAGAAAAAAGAAAAGCAACAATACATAGCAGAGACAGCTTTGGCTCTGTAGGTTGAGCCGGTTTCAATTATTGAATGGTCTTTATCTCAATCCTAAGTCCCTGCACTTCATATAATGACGTTTTTCTGTTCCATTGGTGAGTGATTGTGTTAGTGATTCAAACTCCTTATGAGCAGATGCCATCTTGCGTGGTAACTTTTGCCACCACTGTGTGAATGTGTCTGAATAAGTGTGAATGTGTGAGAATGTGTGTGAATGCGTGTGAATAAGTGTGAATGTGTGTGAATATGTGTGAATGTGAGTGAATAAGTATAAAAGTGTGTGAATTTGTGTGAAGTGTGTGAATGTGTGTGACTGTGTGTGAATGTGTGTGAATATGTGTGAATAAGTGTGAATGTGTGTGAATGCATATGGATGTGTGTGAAAGGGTGTGAATAAGTGTGAATGTGTGTGAATGTGTGTGAATAAGTGTGAATGTGTGTGAATGTGTGTGAATAAGTCTGCATGTGTGTGAATGTGTGTGAATAAGTGTGAATGTGTGTGAATAAGTGTGAATGTGTCTGAATAAGTTTGAATGTGTGAGAATGTGTGTGAATGCGTGTGAATAAGTGTGAATGTGTGTAAATATGTGTGAATGTGAGTGAATAAGTATAAAAGTGTGTGAATTTGTGTGAAGTGTGTGACTGTGTGTGAATGTGTGTGAATATGTGTGAATAAGTGTGAATGTGTGTGAATGCATATGGATGTGTGTGAAAGGGTGTGAATAAGTGTGAATGTG